>PVJA010004142.1:37587-88826 GCA_004027025.1 Myocastor coypus | reverse complement strand
TTTTTTTTTTTTTTTTTTTTTTTTTTTTTTTTTTTTTTTTTTTTTTTTTTTTTGTCTTTTTGAGACAGGGTCTCGCTATGCAGTTGAGGCTGGCCTTGAGCTCACTTTTGTAGCCCAGGCTGGTCTCGAACTCACACCGATCCTCCTGCCTCAGCCTCCCGAGTGCTGAGATTACAGGCGTGAGCCACCACGCCCGGCTGTGAATAGGATTTTTAATTTCTGACTTTTTGACAGGCGTGAACCTCAACCTGTAGCCTTTCTGCAGTTCTATCATGTACCTATACATTGAAGTATTAGAAATAAACTTAATCATAAATAATAGTAAAGTACAGAAATTAGAAAGTGATGAACTGTTTTCATGAGTATTGTGTTAAATATAATTGTCTCCAAAGTCATATCATTCATTTTAATAGCATCTATTTTAACAAGCTTGAAATTTTCTAAAAATTTGAAAATTAGTTTCTATAGTTTAAAATATACCAAAATAACAAAGCATCTGATTATTGGAAGACACCAATATTTTGCCTTCAACTATTAGAAGATACATCCCGGAGAAGAGGAAGAAAAAGTCTGGTTTTTATTCCCAGGGACATTTCCACTAATATGCAATATAAGACACCTGAGCTTAAAGCAATTTTAAGAAGAGACATTTTAACAATGAAATTTGCCAGCTGTTAGCTTTCTGGAGTATTAAATTCTCTCTAAAGATATCCAAAAGAGACAGTTTTTAGTGAAAATATCCAAGCAGACACAGCATTCCTTCACAGGAGGAATTCAGAGGCAAGGAGGTTGTTCCCAAGCTTTGTTTTCCCAGCTCTAAGGGGTGAATTATTGTTTTGCTCATCTAATGTTTGCTTTCACAATTTTTTGACTTATGATCTCAGATCAGGTGCTAAAAAATTTGTTCTTGAAATTATTCCTACCGAGCTTCATGGCTGTAGGTCTGCCTGGATACAAGCTGTACAGCAGAGCACGCCACTCAGCACTTCCTGTCTGAGAGACCTTGCATCAGCACAGGCCCAGAGCCTGTCGGTCTGGTGTCCTCGCAGGGCTGGAAAGAAAGGCCACAGGCAAGTACATTTTTCCCTAAGGGGTCTTCTGAAATGAAGAGTAAAAAGGAACTAAGAAAACGAGGAAAATAATGTGCGCATTCTTTCCTCAAAGTCATCTGGCTCTAGCTCTCAAATTAAATAAACTAAGAGGGAAGGAAAAGATGGGAGCTTAACAGGAGTCGGCCATATTTACAGATTTCTTGCTTGCAGGCATCTCTACATTAAGGGCTGAAAATGAAAAGATCACCAGAACTCATGGCTCTGTCTACGTTCAGATAGAAAACTGAGAGGCATCCATAAATGAACACCAGCTAAAAATACAGCTGTCGTTTTCATAATGTGAATATGCATGCACTTTATTTCCAACATCTTGGCGACTTCCAGAGTATTTTGGTATTGTGTAGAGATTCAGTTTTAAAAACTGAGATAATAATTTAGAGGAACACACACACACACACTAGCACACACATACACAATTTTATTATGTAATAGGGAGTTAGTGGTTGGGTCTGCAAATGTGCTGTGGGTAGCTAAACACAGAATAAAAAATGGCATCACTGCCTTACATTATTTTTCTTCTTTATTACGTTAAAATTTGGAGTCAGATTCCCGCCCAGTTCTGCATGCAGTCATGTCACTCCAATATATGGTTCCTGGACACTGTGTTTGCCTGGCCTATGTCACCCTCCATGACAAAGGACACTAACATAGAAGTAGCCAGAGGTAATTTTCAAGGTTGGCAATGATACTTAATTGCCAGCTTTTATAGTGACATTTTCAGAACCTCTGAAGCAACGCCCAGGTGCCTAGTAAACTTCATAGTTCTAAATCTATGCAAACCTTGGATTGGAAGAAAGGTGGATCCTTATACACCATCCCACAACAAGATCACCCAAAGCAGGAACAATCACCCATGCCAAGAATAGGCTTCTTCCCTTGGCAAAAAATGCCATCTCTGCCTGACAACCACACGTCCCCGGCAATGACGGCTCTCTCAGAAACCGTCTTGAGATACGAAGCAGCCATATCACAGCTTGCCCAGGATTCCGTACACAGCCAGCTACAAGTACTCCCCAGGCATGCAAACCCTCAAATCTTGCCTTTCTTACTTTCATAAAATGCCTAAGGTTGCGTTAACCACCTGAGGTGGATCTCAAGCCTGCTTTGCTGTGCTTGCTGGCATGGCCACTCTCTCCTTGATTCTATTATGGGATAGATTCCTTACCCTGGTCTATTGGCATCCCTGGAACTAGGATTTTTGCCTTAAAACTCTAGTGACAGTGATATAGATTTACATTTCCCTTTTATCACATCACTGAGACATCAAGTTTTAATATGCTATTCTTGAAGCTAAAATTTTAATTCAATATCTGGATAAATTAACCACCACTGAAACCGTTATCACTTAAGGTATGCTAATGATATGAGTAATGATATCTGCATTTCAGGCCATACATTTTCTCCCACAGAAGAGCAATTGTAATAGGAGAGAGAGATCTGTGCAAACGTAGTAGAAGAGATGTAATACGTGCCCCTAAGGACTCACTTCAGAAGAGATCCAAGGAGTTTAAAATTATTTTGAAGACTAATGTCTCATTTTTTTATTAATGCAAATATTGCTTGCTCGCCATATTTTATAGTAAAGAGAAATGTAAATACAAGACCTTTCTTTGATTCTTTTTCTGGGACCACTCACATGGAGGGAAGATGGGCCATGTACAGCTTCATTTATGCCATCTATCCTTCTCGTTACACATGTCCTGGTTTCAAGAATATTAATCTTCAGGATCAGCAAGCCATCTCCTCTTGCAAACTTCTTGCCCAAGTGGAGTGAAACACACAGTTATAATGTACCAAGTACAAGTACTTTTCAAAAGAAGGAAACCATTTTGAGTTTTTCCAGGTCGAGATGTTTCGAAGCATGTGACTTCATCTTTCCCTCTGTTCCCCAAACCACAGGAGACAAAGAAGCACTCAGAAAATTAAAATAAACTTGTACTACTGGGCTGATGAGATAGCTCATCAGACTGAGCATCTACTTAAGCAAGCTCAAGGGCCTGGGTTCAATCTTCTACACCAAAGGCCGCGCCACATGCCACACCCGCCCCACCCCTGGGTGCTCTTTGCTGCCCACCAAGACTAGGCATGTTGGCCCATGCCTGTAGTCCCAGCACTGGGGAGGCTAAAAACAGAAGGATCACTACGAGTCCAACCTGTGTAGTGAGACCCTGTACCAACTACATTTAAATCAATCAATCAATCAATCAATCAATCAATCAATCGAGATAGATATAAATTTGTAATGCTATTGACCAGAATTAAAAAAAAAAAAAAAAAAAGAAAACCTGGATATACTAAACAAGTGAACACAGAGGGGTCATGTAAGAGACTTGAGTAAACTTTAATACAACACAGGAAAAGAGAGAGGCACTCTGAAGAGGGAATCCCACAAAAGCTCCAATCTAATCTCATCTGAAGCAGGAAATGCTGCATAGTAATAGTCAGCTATGTAGATTACTTAACAGGCTGCATAATAGCCATGGCAATCCCTTTCTCTAGAATCTACCAATTGGCACCATTGCCACTAGAAACTCCAGAGAGGACACTTTTTCTGAGTACTTCAGTTGCACATTAACTAAGTTTTGAGCTCAAAGGCCAACCCCCTTCCACATCTTAAAACACAGTGCTGGCAGTTCTCAGCTCTAGATCTCTTTGACGGGCCTGGAATGGCCAGGGCTCCGAGTGATGTTGGTGTGTGCTCATCACCCTGAGACAGGCGAACCAGATTCCAGGAGCAGAAGAAAGCATGTGTTCTAGATTCTGATGATGATTTTAAGATGAGGATAATTAATAGTCAGTATTCCTGAGGCCTCCACGCAAAAACAAAATAAGATAAAATAAAATGTTCTGAAATATGAAAGTACAAGAAGTAAAATTCAAATGCTAGCATAAGGCCTAGGTAATAGTGAACATTCAAGAGAAAGAGAATATAAATAAAAACAAGAAACACAGGAGAAATATTAGAAAGCTCCAATAAATGCACAGGTCAGCTATTTTGTTTTATTCTTTACAATATAAACTGAAAGTCACTGCATTATACTTCAGTTCTTCTAATAAAAATAAATTTGTTCCTAATTTTTACAAACTGGGAACGTGCTTCACATAGGTCTTGAACCTATCTTTATTCTTCTTCATTTTTAAAAACATAAGTTTGAGTAGCTTGTTTTTTAATATTCTCCTAAGAAATATATGTCGATGACCTTCATCTAATGAATTCCCTCTTTGTGTTTCACAGATATCCTAGAGAGCTGATATTCTTCTATCTACTGTACCTATGAGAACTCTGAGGCTCCCCTCATTGTTGAGCTCTCCAGTGAGCGGCCCGCAGAATATAAATTGAAGTTTCATGCAGTGCTCGAGTTATTTCTCCCAGACCCCAGTGTTCTTTGCAAGGCTTTCTAAGAGAAAGGCAAAAATAGTTTTGAAATTTTTGCATAGCTTCAGCTACAGCTATGCTAATACAATTCTAGAAAAGAAGTTCCATGAAAGAGGCAAAACAATATGTTGGCATACTTTAAGTATAAAGCTCAGAAATATAGAGCTAATGTTCTCCATCCTCTGAGTACAAATGCATTTTGTTTTGCTCATTCCAAGTATTGATGTACTTAATTGCTAATTAAATCATTTTTTAAAATTATATACATATTTATGTATATATGGAGATGATTTTGCAAACTAAATAGGAAAACTACTTTTTAACTTGGGTTTCATAGATAAGGAAAAGAAAGGAGGTGTTACGGTCTGTGTCCAGTTGTCCCCCAAAGCCTCATGTAGTCACTGGGACAGCCTCTGGTGCTTGTGATTAACTCATGATGCAATATTGGGATTGCAAGTGTGCATGCCACACCCACTCGAGGCAGATCGCTCAAATACAACAGGAGGAAGGGGGCGAGGCTTGCTAGCTGCTGCAACCACTGCTCCTCCTCTTGATCTTTGCTGTTTTCTGTTGCCATGAACTGCTGCCCTCTGCCAAGTGCTGGCCTTAAAGCCAGCAGCATATGGACTGAAGCCTCCACTAACTGTGAGTCACATACACCTTTGCTTCCTTTATTTTGGGTGGTAGGTGTTTTGTCCCAGCAATAAGAGAAAAGTAACTGAGACATCAGGTAAGCTTACCTATCACTGTGGCATAAGAGAAATAAATAAAGCCTTCAACCTACTAGATGTCAGATACACTGGATTCATGTTTTCCAAAATCAAAGAATGAATTCTCAAAAGTAATGCAGGTTAAGAATAGGAAAATTTTATTGAGAAGGATCACTCTCAAGAAACAAAGAAGAGGTGGTCTGGACTCCACTTCACAAATGAGGTCCGTAGGGCAAAAGCCCAGACTGGGTGAATCACAAGGGGAATACAAAATGGGCCAATGCTTTGATCCACCAGTAAGATTACAAGTAGAGCCACTTAGGTAATATGGATCCAGGAGCAAGTCAAATAGCAAGCAGGTCAAGTAGCAGTGCTCCTGGAAAGACAAAGACCCTTTCAGGAAGGGAAGGGTCAGGAGGTCCTTATCAACCATCTGGGAGACTGATGTCTATCTAGAAGAGCAGTTCTCAACCTGTGGGTCGCGACCCCAGCAAGGGTCGAACGACTAAAACACAAGGGTTGCCTAAAGTCATTGGAAAATGTTATTTATTTGAAATTACAGTTTTGAAGTAGCCACCAAAATTATTTTTTGGTTTGGGGTCACCACAACATGAGGAACTGTATTGCAGGATCACGGCATTAGAAAGGTTGAGAACCACTGATCTAGAACTTACTAGACCAGGTGATAGCCATTATTGCAATATTACTTGCACCTGTAAGCCCAGTCATTCCATCTTTATCTTGGCCTGCACATTGACAGGTGAACCTCCAGCTACACTTGTGTTATGTTCTGCACTGGCTCCCTTGAGGGCTCAGCTCTGTCTGACTATTTATAATATTTCTATCTAATTTAGCTACCTATAATAACAGCTTAAGGGATGGTGACATAGCTCAGCTGTCTAACATGCCTGCTTAGGTAAGCTTAGACAACCACAAGGATGATCTCCAGGACCACATGCTGCACCAGCCCCAGGCTGAGCTGGCCATATTTAAATAAACAAACAAACAAATAAATAAATAACAGCTCAAAAACAAAGGAACACATTTTGGTGTGTATACTAAGCTACTTCCCAAACCCCATATTTTTTGCTTCACATAGAATCTCTCTAAATTGCCAGTGTTGTTGGCAATCTTGGTATCTTCCTGAAGCGGTCTTCCAAACAGCTAGGATTATAGGTGCATGTCACCACACTCTGCTGGAGAAAGTTTAGAGAAAAAAATTGAGGCAATTTCTGAACAAAAATAAATAAAATAGGCTGGGGAGATAGCTCAGTGGCGTAAGAGCCTTCTTGGCAAGTGCAAGGACCCAAGTTCTATCCCCAGGACCACATGCAGTGCCAGCCCCAAAATAGGGTGCGGTGATCCATATCTATAATCCCAGAGCTGGGGAGGCTGAGACAGGAGGATCACTGTGAGTCTGAACTGTGTATCAAGAGCCTCTATCAATAAATGAATAAATAAAACATAGATCCCAGATCATCTAAGCTTTGCAATTGATAGTTTTTATTTGCACAGCACGGCAGAGTAGCTTTTCCCACCATGTGTTCTATGGGATATCTTAACAAAGAGAGCTGACTAGGGACTAAAAGACTAATCAATCTTTCATGAAGAAATTCATTTCTCAGTATGCTAATACTTTGAAACGAGTGTAATTGCAGACATTTTTAGTAATATTTTGCTAACATTTACTAGAAAGAGTGCCTGAAAATACGAAGAACTTTATTCTCCTCTCACACGAGTTCTGTGGAAAGGATCAGTTCTCCGCATCAGGAACTCGCCCTTGCGTCTTCGTCTGCAGACCAGAGATCGCTTCTCTCCCCAGTGTGAAAGTGGCTCTTGTGGTTCCCACCAGCAGTTTACGCTCCATTTAGTTTTTAACCCATGTGTCCCATGTTGAGGAAAACTGCTTGGGCTGCCACTTCATGCAGCACTTCAGGATTTTGTTCCAATTTTAAGAATTCTTGATAACAGAATTGCTGTGTTAAGTATTTGTTTAAAGCTAAAGCAGAAAACCACTCATGAGTGACACAGGCAGTTAAATGGTGCCATCTGGAGCAGGAGACATTTGTGAGTATCCTTATTTTAGAACCAGTTTACAAATAATAACAGACCCCTGGAATTAAGCAGTTAGCTCCTTTGTCATGCATAGCAGTATTCAGGCGAAATATCTTGCTTTGCTGCTTTTGAATCACCACAAACAGAATTTCCAAGGTATGTTGGCTGTCTCTTTGGAAATACCAACATGAGGATTACTTAAATCAATAACACTAACAGTAATGGATAATCCAGTTGATGTTTTCCCGTTTCACTGACGGGGACAAATGACAAAGTTTCATATTTAGGGGAAAAAGCAAGGAAACTAAACTGACCTAGACCATGGCTCAAGAAAGAATGAAAGGGTAGATTTTTGAGGGGAAAAAAATCCAAAGCGTCGCTTCATAAGAAATAAAAATATTGTATAAATTTGACAAAGTTTCTTTTGGTCATTCTTTGCTGCAAACTATGCATTTGTTTTACATTATGCTTGTCTCAATAGCTTTCATCAAAATTTTAATTTGATTATTTTATGTTATGCATGGCATATTTCATGGGTCTAAGAAATAATTACAGAATGATTATAAGCAGAAATACAAGCAGAAGCAACAGAGAGCATACGGTGAAGAGGTGAAGGTAAAGCTGCAATAATGCAGCCTATATGCCCCACAGATAAAAACCATCTTGAGATTGCACCACTATTAAGGCCACCTGGTCTAGTGGGCCCAGATACTTATCAAACACATACATGGGTGACTAAAACATCTGGACCTATCTTTTTTTACAAGTTCTTTGATCTTCTGCTTTAGCAGTTACACATAAGCTAATAGTGATGCTTTCCATATTCCCTCAACTCCAGCCTCACTTCCCTATTGTACCATTAGCTAAGTCACCATTGATTGTAGTTTGACCCATGTTGCATCCACCTTGTGATTTTGCTCTATAAAATATTCTTGGAAAAAGAGTCTATGCAGTAACAAATTTTTGGAGTCAATCCTATTTTGAGGAGTTTTCTCTCATAAACCATTCCTAATCTTAACCTCCTTTATCCTTAAAATTCATTCTTTTATATTCGGGAGGTACAAACATCACATCTGACATGTGACAATTTGGGAATTATTTTTCCCCTGTCACAAACCTCAATAACTCATTATGAATGTCTATGCTTGACTATCCCATTATTATCAAATGTCATGTAAATCTCACATCCTAATTTTTACCTCCCAGTTTTCTCAAAAGAAGATCTCTCAAAAGAGTCAATGTAGGGAAGACGGGAGCTGTTAGAACTACAAGAAGGTATGCAAGTGATCAGATGACCAGAAGGACAAGCTCTATGCATATGTAAACAGTGCACAAATATCCATTCTTCCTTATATGCATGATATCAACATTGTGAGTGTATGTGCATGTGTGTGTGTGTGTGTGTTTCAGAGAACATTGAACATACTAATGCATCTACAGTTGCACAGCACATTAGAATGGAAAGCACAATTTGGTGTGTTTTCTTCTTGATGTTTTAGTAGGCACATTCTTTTCCTACTTATACTCAGGTTGTCTTCCCTAACTGCTTGGCTCTTTGAGAAACTCCACTCTACAGTTTCAAGTAGTACAGGTAACATTCCAAGCCCTTCTTGCTTCCTTTTTTAAATTTTCCTACTTTAGTAAAGAATGTTTGAAGTTTAAGACTAGGTGAGAAAATACAGCAACATCTTAGTGATATAAATGTCATGTCTTTTTGAGTTCTGTCCCTTAACAGCATTATGTGCTGCCCTTGTGCAAATACAGCCTATAGAATGAGCATGGCATAAGAGGGACATTTAATGTTGCTCACTGTTTTAAAGATAGTGACAAAATGATCTGGAATGTCCAAGCAACTGTGGCTGGGCCCTATACTTCTTCACTGAGTCGCTTGCCTACCTTTGATAACCTGAAGGAAAGTGAAGTGCTGACAGTTACTTCTGCAGCAAGAAAAGGACCGGAGTAGGAAGAATTGCCCAGAGCCAGCTTCATCAAAATACACTTCATGCATAGTAGGTGCGCTTCAATGCTTAGAGGCTCCAGGGTCAATTTTTTCCTCATATTCATAGAGTACACTTTTATATTTTCAGGGTGCCCCCTCTCCACCTCCATGTCGTAGCTCCACATATCTTTGGGTACCTTGAATGACCATATCAATTTTGTGCTTCTCAAAGATGATAGAAATTTTGTTTTATTTCCTTCACTTTTTATGTTATGACACATTTTAGCAGTTTAGGTAAAGAAAAAGAAAGCATTCACCAGTATAGTATATTTCCAAATAGGAACAATGTAGTAGCTTTGCATAATACTACTAGCAATCAAAAGGTTTAATTTACAGAATGAATGACTGCATAATGCTGTCTTTAAATATACACAGAAATTCTTCTCAAACCGAAAAGCAACTTGGGAACCCTTTTTTTCATTTCTGCATAAATTCTTTGGAAGCTTTTATAAACTCATCCTTCTTCCTCAAGGTAACTGTGTCTAAAAGAAACGTGTAAAAAGCTCAATAATTGATCAGGGTAGACTTAAATAGAAGCTACCTACATTGTTTCATCTTGCAGGATGTGGAGGGAGGAGCAAATTGTAATGCACAACGATGATTGAGGTATTTACTATAATTGAAAGAATAATGTTAATGAGGAAACTTTCTGATATTCATGCAATTTGCTTTTGTAGAACAACATATAAATGAACTGATTCAGTGGTTGATTGTGAGAGTTGTTTGATTCTAATATGACATTTTCGGTTTTAGTACTAAATCAAAATTCGGCATTAAGTTGTAAAATAGAATTCCAAATTTGTTGCTTTGAAAATATACTTTATTTTCAAAGAGTATAATTCCATAGGCTGTCCTTGATTCCTCTACAAATGGTAGAATGTATACATGTTTGAATGTATACACAACCACAAATCTGCTTTGGAAATCCTGATAAAGATTTGTGAGTGCTGAAGGGGTTCCATTGTGTTACTTAGTCTTTCTCTTTATTTGTTATTTTCCTTCAGTATTGGGGAATGAACCTAGACCCTTGCTATGAAGGCCATCTGCAAACCTCTTTATTCGTCTTTAAGGAGGGTTTCACTAATTTTGAAGTTTCCCAAGCTCAGCTCCAGCTTGTGATATACCCACCCCCAACCTCAGACTCCCCAAGCCCTTGAGATTACAGACACACAACATCACATCTAGCATATTATTTAGTTTCCACATCACATTGACCTCAGTATCACCACAAAAGTTTAGCTAATGGTAAAATTTATTTAAAAAGCTTGAGTCTTTTTATTTATGTGAAGTTGTAATTTTCCCATTTATATGAAAAGGTTTTGTGACAGAGAGAGGTTAGATTGAATCTTTAAACTTTAGATGTTTAATAAAGATTAACTGTTTCTCCAGCTTCACTTTGTTGAGAGTGAAAACCACTCACTCCCTATCCCCCACCCCCTACCCCTGTCCTGGCACCAAAAAGGGCTTAACGTTTTCTGGACACTCTGGTGGGTCGTAGCCTGATGAAATCTGCATATACGTAGTCCTGGTTTTGCTTTGCTCCTTCCAAAGGTGTAAATAAGAATAGTGTGCGTAGTTCATGGTGTTGGGGGTGGGGGCAGCGGACGCAGTAGCTGCCCTCCCAACTTGGCCAGACTGTGGAGAACCTCATTTGTTTTCACTATCATAGGCTTTTCTTGTACTCTTGATGGCTTGCCTCTGGATGAATCCAGGTAGTGGGGAGCCAGATTCGGGCATCTGAAGAAGCTCTCCCCACAACTCCACAATATAAATACTCATGTTAATTAATACTAATTAATTTATAACAGTTATCATGTTCCAGGCTGCACACTAAGCAGTTTATATATAAAGCCTCATTTGATTATTTTGAGAATCGACCAGAAGGTGTTCTCCTCATTTTCATTTTATAGATGAGGAGACCTGGGCACAAAGTTCAAAAGACCCAGATTTATTTCCCATAAAGACGACATTCTAATAACCCACTGGGCTGTCTCTCTGTACCTAAAAATCATATCACAGTTCACTTTTTTCAGTCTGTTGAAGTGCCAAAGTCACCCTGGCTACCTGCATGGTAGCTGAGGGCTGGAGCAGATCCCAAGAGGGCTGGAGGACACCCCATCTGCTCCATGTCTCACCACTGTTTTCAATGACCAAGGTCAGAGCAGTCCATCAACACTCTTGACCCACTGTGATGAATGCCTAAGTCTACCGGGTAGTCATTGTATCGTTTCTTGGAGTGAGAGTATCAAGTCTTTAGCTACGATTGCCTTGGTTCCAGTGGTGGTACAGAGAGAAACTATCTGCTTTGTAAACATGAGCCCCTATACCACTAACAGAAAAGAACACAAGAGACAAAGAAAAATTTCACAGGATGTGCTTCTATCTAAATATACTGATCTCTCTAATTCTAAAGCACAAGAATTAGGGGATGGGTTAAAATGTAATTCAGTGTTCTCTCAGGTCACTGTTTCCTTACTTTTTGATGCCCCCTTGTTGTCAGCCATGTATTTTTGGACTAAATACTTCATAACGATTTGTCTTTCTCTTTGTAGAGGTAGTTATTTTCCATAGAGTAGGAAATAGAAGAAATTTCAACTTTATGTTACATTTATTTAGGCATGCAATAAATCCTTTCTTCACACCTCTTCCATCACCACCCTCAGTTCATTATCTTCTTCTTGAGAAAATAGAGGCAGCTAGATAAGGTGATCATTTCCAGAGTGAACAGTCTACTTGGCAATAGTTCTGTGCACTTGGCCTCCTATCTTGCTTGCTCCTACAGAAGAACCACTTCTCTCAAAAACACAAATTCATCCCTCTTAGCTACTTATATACAACTCTCCCTATAGTTTGATCTATTCTAGCATTAATGCTTCCCACACTTTTAAAAAGGAAAGAGATATCATTTGATCCTTGATCAACAAAACTGAGTTGGATATATTAAGAAGCCTCACCTTGTTCACTATCTATGTCCACCTCACCTCGCTCGTGTTTGCGTATAGGGCCCGCCAAAGCCTCAAGCACTTCGCAGGGCAGCTTCTGGAGTTGTGGTTGATTCTTGTGGTTGTGGATGCCGCAGCTGCCCTGCGGCATATGATTTGCATTCCAAAGTAAGGAGGGAAAAGAGGCTGGTTACCTGCTGAGCTGCTGCCCTCCCTGCCTCTCTGCTCTTCACCACCACCATGAAAAGTTGTTCAGCGCCATGTGCTGCTCTGCCTTGGAGCCAGCTGAGTATGGACTGAAACCTCCATTAACTGTGAGCTAAACAAACCTTTCCTTTCCTCATTTTGGGTGTTGGGTATTTTGTCCCAGCAATGAGAGAAGAGTAACTGGAACAACGAATAAGACCAAAAGTTTTTAGTAGCTTGTATTTCACTTAGAAAAATTCCTTGGAAATTCCTTGGAAAACCTCCCCTTGTTTGAAAGAACTTGGCAGCTAAGTTTTTCTCCTGCTTCCCAATGTTCTTTGTCCACGTAAACTCTCCTCACATTTACTTCTTCTGTGTCTTGCAAAGCCCAGCTGTCCCATATCAGAGGGCAAACCACTGCAACTACTCTCTGGAGCACCTGAGTACCCAAGTGTCCACTGGTGTTTCCCCATTCAGGTGACATCAAATGGCACATCTTTTCAGAGGTTTTCTTCAACTTTCTTTAGAGAGACATTGTATTAGTTACCAATAGCTATATGAAGCAGGAACTTGTGTCTCTATAGGTGAGGTTTTGTAATCACCTCTTCCTGTAACATCCTTTTATGCTCAAGTAGGTCCATTAAGATACAAAACTGTTACAGGTTGACCAACTGCTTTGTTCTCCTTCTGGAGAACAAAGGAACCCACCAGTTCCATGCCCAACACCAACCTGTGGCCAAACACATAAAACCTGAAACTGACATTTTAGCCTTTGCCCAACTATATATATATATAGTTTTTTGTTACTGGGAATCGAACTCAGGACCTTGGCCTTGCTAGGCAGGCATTTAAGATTCTGAGCTCTCTCCCGGCCCTCAGCCACTTTAGATTTTGTCCGCTGAGCCAGTGTTTTAGGCCTAAAGATAAAATCCTCCTGTTTTTCCTTTGGTCTCTGCTATCTCTTAGATCCTATGACATTTCTGCCAACTATGAAGAGACTAGAAGAAATGGATTTGCTGTCTCCTTTGCCTATGGGTCCAAGAGGATCCAACCTGCTGGGGGTTCTCAGACCTCTGGCACTGTAAGGTACAACTTCAGCTCTCAGCATCACCCCTGTCAGGACAAATGGCACCTGGTGGAACTCTGGAAGAACAGCATACTACAAGACCATGGTAAAGTAAGGGATCGCAAGGAGGAAAACCCATCCCATTGGATGGAAAAGGATCCTGAACACCTCCTGGGGAGTACACAGCAAAATCAGACTAAAATCAGAGTGAGGAGACTCCCCATTGGTCTCCCAGTCAGGAGTGACCTGAGATCGAAACTGGCTCATCAGCGTGCTGGGTGCGTGGGGAGTGGCCCTTGGAGTGAGCTTCACAGTAGCTCCAACCTGAGCTAAGTAAGGCAAAACCTACGCCCTCAAGTGGAATCTGAGGGAGGCTTTCCTAAACAGCTAACCACTCATGGGGCAGGCCAGCAAAGAAAGAAGCTTGTGAAGAGGTGTGCTGTGGAGCCAGACTTGGAGGAAATGTAGTGCAACACACACTCCAAGCAGGAAAGGTAGGAGTGGCCTGCAGCGTTGGGATTCTAGAAGCGCCTTGCATCAAGAGAGGCTTAGGACTCTAACACCTGGGTAAAATAACTGGAAGTGGGAAAGTGTAAAAGTGTGTATGTGCGTGTGTGTGTGTGTGTGTGTGTGTGTGTGTGCGTGTTAAGACCAAAACACACCTGGTAAACTGGCTGGGCCAAGCATGAGGCCCAGAGGCTTAGGCCCAGCTGTCCCTGCCCAGGTTGCAGGGATGAGACCAGGCTCAGCTTCTCAATTCAAAGTGAGTGTAAAGCAGGACAATGCAAAGAGCAGCTCTAGTCTGAGGCAAAATGAACAAAGGCCTGTCTGGCTGAAGAAAGTTTGACAGGAAAAAAATCACATTACAAGTTTTCACTAATCGGTAAATGTCCTTTGGGTTTCCAATCTGAGTTGATTAATTTGGGGTCTTTAATGCATTCCTTATGCACAGCAAATTCTTGGACTGCTATCACAGGGTTAACTTGCTCTTCTTTCTGCACTTTATTGGCTTAAGATAAGAACACTCATTCAAGGTTACTTAAAGGTCTGTAAGACCAAAAAGGTCTTATTTAAAGGTCTCCACTTAAAGGTCTGTAAGGAAGTAAAAAAGCACCCTTTAAAATCCAAACCTGGTTTGTTGTAAAGGTTTATAATAACTGTGAAAATAAATTGTTCCACACTTGGGTAGAGATGAAAGGAGAATCCTCAAAGCCTGCTCCCCTAGAATACATGCTAAGAAATCAAAAAAAGATTGTATTGGGGAACAGAAAGTAAAGTTCACCCCCAGAGGTTACAAAGTCTTTGTAAAATTGATCGGCTGACAGCAGGCAAGATAGCTCAACAGACTAAGGGCCTGATTTGGTGAGCACAGGGACCAGGGTTTGAACCCTGGTCTCATAAGCCAGTTGTCCCTACCCCCAGGGTCCAGTGAGCCTGCACGGCCATGCACGCGTATAATCCCAGTGCTGGGGAAGCTGAAAACAGGAGGGTCACGGTGAGTCTGAGCTTCACAGTGAAACCTGTACCTAATACATAAGTGAAAAATATTGATTGGTTGTCTTTTAATATAGGGCAGCCTTTGGAGGAGATGACAGACAGGGGGATAACTGGAAGGATATGTCCATGGTTACTGAAAGCAAGGACAGCAGCTAACACATCCAGAGCACCTTTCCTATATACACTCATGGCTGAATGTACCTCAAACTCAGCCTTCATGGCTTCAATCCTGTCTGGCAGAAAAAACAACCAACCAACCAACAACAACAAAATACTCACGGGGCTCTATCTGTGCCCGACATAAGAAATGGAACGAAACCCACTCTGCCAGTAACTACAGGGTTTAAGGCCAAAGAACAAGGGGCTCATGAAAAAACAATCCCATAGGAGCTGTCAGAGGAGAAAGTCCTTCCCCTTGTGCTCCAACAGATCTACCTCCACTGAGGCCAGCGTGTGGGAAAATAGAAAGTCTCCAGTACCTTCTCCCCTCAGAACGGAAAACACAGAATGCCCATCCAGGAAGAAAAGTGAAGAAATCTCCAAATTAAGGTATCAGGTACAAATAGCTGCCTTTAATTGTGCCAAGGTACCTATCTATTATGGTGCAGAGAATCAAATGCAAGAGGCACAGTGGCCTTATTTATCAACCTCTTCAACCACTGACACTCTCAACTGGCTGAACGAGGAGGATCACTGCACCTCTGAGCTGCGTAGGGAGACCTTGTAAAAAATACATTAAAAATAATCAAAATGTTCCCTGCAGCCCATGACTTCCATTGCAAGTCACTCTCCAGCCCGCACAATGAAGCGAACAAGTTGTTTTTTTCTGCAACTGCATCTCTCTAAATCCTGGTTGTCATAACCATGAGGGAGTTCATGTCTCCCAGAGTGAGCTGTCCAAAGCTAATGTGGAAATTATACAACATAGTTTCAGATGTCATGCATAATATTTTAAAGATGTACAAGAGGTGGACAGATAAAAATGACACCTGAGAAATCAGGCCATCTTAGAGCATGACCAATAGCTTAAAAGTTTCTTTGGGTAGGTTTGTTTCTGTATTTTTACTATCTATCGTCTCATATAGAATGGAATTCAAACATGTTTAATATATTTAAAAGCTTATTGAGTATCTATTATGTGACTAGTATTACACCAAGTACCGAAGTAGCATCTTGAAAATAAAAGAAGTAAATCTTCAAAAAGATCATAGTGTAGTACATAAGAAAAGTAAAATAGCAATAAAATGACCATACAACAAATGCTATGAAGCAGTTATGTTATATAACAGAAAAGTGTCATTTGATAGGAAAATGTAGAGATGAAGATTTCTAGGAAGAAGATATTCATTTAAAGCATAAAGGAGCAACCATTAATTCTATCCTTTGAAGCGCACAGGATATACGAAAGGCACTGGAGCAAAATATGACTGCAAGGATATACTAGGGAAAGATGCCTAATGGCTTCATATCTCATGCTTGCACATGACACATGTCACAACATGATTGCTGTGGCTAGGTTAAACAGGACAGATTAATGCATATTGGATCTGTCAGAGGAAGAATCAACAAGAAAGCGGTCTTAGATAGGCTCATGCTAGGTGCTATAACAGATAATGCTCCAACTTCTTGACATCAGAATAGAGGTTGCTTTCTCGCTCCCATAAAGTCCATCTTAGGTATTGCTTAGTGATGGGTAGACAATAGGAATAACTCAAGGATTCAAGGAGAGGTGCCTTTTTTTGTAGTCTCCTTTGGGTTTTGATTTGTTCTGCTTTGTTTCTGTCTTTGAAGTTTTGTTAATATTTCCTTAATTTTGGTTCTGTATTCTAGGTAGTCTACTGAATTTAGAGAGTTGAACAGTGCACTTGGTGGACAAATGTTCTGATTCCCTCCATGGAAAGAATGGGAAACAAGGAAAAAGAAAAGGAGTTTCTGTGATTCTCTTATAGCTAAGATTCAAGAAATGATTTAAGTTTATTCAATGCATCATACTAGCATAAATTTCTTATGACTTAGTAAAATGGGAATGAGGATACATAAGATCCATATTTTTTTTGTCTTTTTGAGACAGGGTCTCACTGTACAGTTCAGGCTGGCCTTGAGCTCAGTTTTGTAGCCCAGGCTGGTCTCGAACTCTCACCGATCCTCCGGCCTCAGCCTCCCGAGTGCTGGGATTACAGGCGTGTGCCACCATGCCCAGCTAAGATCCATATTATTAATATGTCATATTATTGATACATTACTGGTCAAAGTGGCTATTGTGGAGCAAGTGGTTACTTGGAGGGCTTTCTGGTTCAGCCAATTTGTGATTCTTCTTTAGGCATCAGCTCCTTCACTAGCGCATTTCTGTTGGTCAGTCTGTAGAATGGGAATAGATTTTGTTGTCTATAATTTAAAGCTGACCACTGTGAATTATATGAACTACATCAGCAAAGATAATATCTGAGCAGGCTCAGTGCATGAGCTCACACCTTATAAAGTCATTGCTATGTTACCCTCTATGGTGTCTGTGACAAGAGCTGCCTACTGGAACTCTCAACCCCTCCATTCTTTGTGTTGTAAATTCTGGGTTTATTAACTGAAAAATATTACCTGTGCTTCTCTAATCCCCGATCTTCTACTGCAACTAGTCCAATAACAGAGCCAACACCACTGAGGACGACCATAATTACAAACTGGATCCACTTCACGCAGCTCAGTCCACCAGCTCTATGGTAAAAGCTCTTGTCAAAAAAGGCACAATTTCAGACTCAGATTCTTTCCCCATTTCTCTACCTTTTCCCTTCTCTCTCTTTTTTTTTTTTCTTCACCTCTAGATACCTCACTGGCCAGCTTTGTCCTTCTGCCTCTGCTATAATGAAATTTCCAAGAAATTTTCAGTCAAATTTTGTTCTGAAATATAAGTTTACTTACTTCAGTATTTGGAAGCCATATTAGCATGTACAAGTTCAGAGAGAGCTCTGAAGAGTCCTACAATTCAGATGTACTTTTATCTTCAAGCAGAGGGGAAAACTGAAAGTAAAATACAAATAGCAAAGCATTTTGGAAGGCTGAGGCTGGAGGCCTGCAAGTTCAAGCCTAGCCAAGACAATTTAGTCTCAAAGCAAAACACTTTTTCAAAAGGATGGGGGTTATAGCTCAGTGCAGAGGCCTTAAACACAGTACTCAGTACTCTAACCAATCACTAAATAGCCAGCAGAGAAAAAAACAAAATTGTCCAACTTTCAATTTCGACTAGCTTGGCTTTGTTAGTAATTAAAGATCTTAGAAATGTCTCGTAAGTCCTGCAGCGCTTGAGGGACCCACATGATATCAAACTACGCAGAAGAGCTCAACAGTGGCACCTTGTCCACTGCTTTCTGCGTGGTCAGAAAGAGGCCACGACCTCCTGACTTCTGTTTTGAGCTTGAGTTTTTTCCATCAAAGACATCTTAAAACACTGCTCCCACAGCCACAGCATGCATAAAGATGCAGACAAAGACCCCCAAGGACAGAATGACAGAGAACTGTAGCACCACACAGCTCCAGCCAGCATTCGGTGGAGCGTAATGGGGAAGAGTAAAACCTCGCATTGAATTCAACTGATAAAGACTCGGCACTTAAAGACGACTTTGAAGCTGCATATCATAAAATACCAGTGTAACGGGGTGCCTGAAATGCCTGGTGAGACAGTGCTTTAATTTGTTTTACTGAGCAGAATACCAGCTGCTTCTCTGTTTAGGCAGAGGTAAAAAAGCCATCTTAGAGCGGAGCTTCTTAACTCTGCACAATCAAACAGTTATGCATATGTGCAGAATAAAGTCACTTCTAACTGAATCAGTCTTCAGTTAGATTGAGCAGGCAGAGTTAACTCAGTCACGAGTGTCCCAGAAGTGGGTATGCGAGTTGCATAGGGGACTCTGGGCAAATAAAGGCAAAACCTCAACCACTTTTCCTTATATTTAGAAAATAATAAAACGCTATTTTATAGAAAGGGTATCCCTACCTAGATTTTGTGGATACTCAAGAACTTTAATGAGAATTCAGAGGATAGAAAAGAAGGCATGTGGTTCACCTGAGCTCACTGGGATGAACTCTAAGAAGGAGAATCATAGTTGTGCTAGTTTATGACAGCAAAAGCATGAGGAAATGGTAGGATTGTGGTCGTGGAGCTCAGCTACAGAATGATAACAGGATTTAAGAACAAAGATTAGTGGGCGCCCTAAAAATATAGCAATCTTTTATTTAAGTTGAAAAATTTGTTGTTGTTGTTGTTGTTTGCATTTTAGAGAAGGGTCTACAGAGTGTTCAAGGTCTCACTACTAGATCAGATTCGTAGTGATCTGCCTGTTTAAAGACTCCCAAGAGCTGAGATTACAGGGGCGCGCCACCACGCCCAGTTTCAGTGGCAATCTCTGTGAGCTCTGGACGCGGGTCTTGCACAGCAGGCTCAGGAATTGAACACCTGGCCTCTGCGCCTGCTTGCTTGCAGGTGCTTTAATCTGCTGAGCTATTTGGCCCACCTGAATAATTTTTTTTTTTTTTTTAAGAAATTGAAAATATAGTTCTCCTACAGGCCTGCTATGCCTGCAATATCAAATATGACCATGGCCATGCCTTCTTGGTTTAATATCATTGGACTTTCACCAGGTACTTGGGAAGATGAACCGGAATTAAACAGGCTGCCAAAAACGTAAAAGCTTTAATAGACCAAAAGGTGAAGAATGGCATTCCTTCTAAAAGAATTATTTGGGGAGGATTTTCTATGGAGGAGCTTTGTCTTAATGCACGGCCCTCACCACCCACTTGAAGCTGGCTGGCATCACTGCTTTGATTTCGAGCTGCATTTCCACAGGGTCCTATCAGTGGTGTTAACAGAGATTTCTATTCTCCAGCTCCATATGTTGAGAAATATTTATTACTAATTCCAATAAATAACATTTCACCATGGCACAGCATTGGTTTAAATATGTATTTTCCAGCCGGGCGTGGTGGCGCACGCCTGTAATCCCAGCACTCGGGAGGCTGAGGCAGGAGGATTGGTGCAAGTTCGAGACCAGCCTGGGCTACAAAAGTGAACTCAAGGCCAGCCTCAACTGCATAGCAAGAACCTGTCTCAAAAAGACCAAAAAAAAAAAAAAAAAAACAAATATGTATTTTCCGATGGCTGTAGGCAATCTTTGTGTTTTGGTCATTCGACTCCCGCTGGGGTCGCGACCCACAGGTTGAAAACTGCTGCTCTATACTAAATACATTAAAAAAGTAAAATTGGTAAGTCCAGCCAATGTAACCTTCAGAACCCATGTAGGCATGATGCATAGTTGCTGTCAACAGGAAAAGATAGATATGAAGCAATTCATTGATAAACTCCTCCTTCCAGAGGATGAAGTTGCTGGCTGGCAGGCTTTATGTTAAAGAAAGCGTCACAGCAGAGGAGACACTTTTCACCAAGCCAAAACTGCTCATGTTTGCCATGTTAAAATGTGGGAAAGTTCCTTGTGGGAAAGTTATGGTCTTTTAACTTTCTCTCCATGAATTTCTATCATGTAATCCGGAATTTACTAAAACTAAAATAAGTGAGGGAGCTAGCTTCTTTTTCACAAATATAATTCAGTAAAATAATGAAATATTGCAACCATATTTTTATAACATCATTTGAAAATTATCAGTATACTAATACAGATTTGCTCAAGTAAAATGAACAGCATAGATAGAAAGGATTTCTGCATGCCCTGATGTGGTATATGGATTTATTCCAAAGCTGCCCAGTCACCCTGCAGCATCTGTATTTTCTATACGTTTTCTTCATACATCACAGCTGCAGTTCCTCAGGATGAGATACATTATTGTTGATAGCAGGGGCAATGCTTTGCCAGGAAAGAGTAACTCTGCTCTCTCTCCTCATGTAATGGCTGCTTTAGACCAGGTTTCTCTTTTCCTTGATAATATTTTCTCATCTCAAGAAAGAAAAGTTTTCTTTCATGATGATTCTTTGTGAAAGACCAAATATATTGCCTGCCCGCTGCCGACATCTACCATTAATACCTGCTGCAATTTGACGCTCTGAATTACAAACAGACCATATTTGAAATCTATATGTACTTTAAGAAAAACCAAACATTTTTTAAACTTCTTACATATTTCAGGTCATTATCCTTTAGTTCACATTTTTACTTATTTAGTATCTTCAATTCTGATTTTAAAAAGCTGATTATTTTTCTGAAAGCAATCGAATGAACAATGAGATCATATTCTGATATGTACAGAAAACTTAAGACTGATCTGAAAGACTAAGTTCTAAAATTGCTGGGGTTTGCCACATTAAGTTTACTTTTCCTGTACATATGTTTGAAATCAGCCATTGTAGAAAATGATCCAATAAACACAATTGTTGTATTTTTATCTGACAGTGGTCTCCCTAGTCTTTTGTGCTAACATAAAAAGGCAGTCATTTGATTTTTAAATAGTTTGTTTCCAGATTTATAGTAAAAAATTATTTGAAAACAATTCTATGTGTAATAAACATTAATCAGATATACATATATATATATATGTATATATATATATTATATTTACCAACTATGGTATTGTTACATATATTTTTTTATTTATTTATTTTTGTGTCTTTTGGAGACAGGGTTTTGCTATGTTTAGGTTGGTCTTGAGCTCACTGTGTAGCAGAGACTGGTCTTAAACTCGCAAAGATCCTCCTGCCTCCGCCTCTGAGTTCTGGGGTTATACCATACACCATCTCAAATAGCTATTAATATTTAATTTAAAAATGTAGCAAAAATGTATGCTTAGTATTTCTGAACTGTGTGAAACTTTCTTCTGTACTTCAACTTAGCAACACAATATTATGAATGCATCTTTCAAGTGCTAATTGATCATGAAAATGATCTAGTAATACACTACATAGGATCTTTATTTATTTATGTCTTTTTTGTGCATGGTCTCACTACACAGCTCGGACTTGTAGTGATCCTCCTGATTTCTGCCTCACCAGTGCTGGGATCGCAGGCATGAACCACTATGCCTGGACGCTGTGGCCGGGGGACTGGGGCTGGGGAGGCATGCGGTGTCAGGGATCACACCTGGCCTTGCACTCACCTAAGCAATATGTAGGAGATTTATAATAAAGCCATATGTTTATTTCTGAATTTGAAAAATTATTAAAATCATTTACTAAGCCATCTGCCTTATCTTGAAGAACTGTAGACTTAGTTCAGTTATACAAATCAATAAGAACTTATTTATAGAAAGAACTATTCCATGTGTTATAATGTGGAACAGTTATAAATGTTTTTCTTGATTTCTATCAACATGAAATAAAATCTAATCCTGACTTGAAACAAAATAAGTAACCCTTGCTATCTAAGATCTTATTTATAGCAAAAACTATTCCATTGAAAAGTTGTGCTATAATGTGGAACAATATAAATGTTTTTCATGACTACTCTCAATGTGAAAGAAAATCTAATTCTGACTTCAAATAAAAAACAGCAACCCTTGCTAGCTAAGCGACAATAAGCTTCCTGGACCCCTGCCCCCAACTTTCAGAAGCAGGCCTGAACTTTCCTATTCCTAAGTAAGACTTGCGGGTCCAATGTTTCTGTCTTCATTTGTGTTGGCATACAAGCTGCTTATGTTATTGAGCTACAGTTACACATGACAAATACTAAGGACAAAGTAAGAATTATAATTCAGAACAAAGATCTGAGAGAAGTGCTACACACAACTTCCACACTACTGTTAGGTAATTATGCCAGAGTTCTGCAGTGTAGTTAGTATTTAGGAATCTTAGTTGGATGCATGAGTATTAATATGTCACATTTGGTAGCTCTTTGTGTTCATGCTTTAATGTAACTCATTCCTCATCAGCGTATATACAACATGTGGCTTCTTTCTAAATAGTACGACACAGTAAAGGTGAGGATGGAATGGCCATCTTGTGAGGCTACTATGCTATATCAGACTTAGTCTTAAGAGACTGGAGAGATACTTCTTGCTGGCCAGTGAGGCAAAGGCCCATTCTCGAGGAAGTCTAGATGGTAAGAAACTGGAACTTCCCTGTAGGAGCTGCAGCGTCATCAAAGCCTGAGGGAGTTCTTCAGACACTAGTCAGAAAAGCTACCCACTATCCTATAGCTGCTAAGAAGAAGTTCTGACATACAAAATGTGAATTTCTATGCAATTTGTATGTGGCCGACTGTGCACAGTTTCTTTGTGTCACTTTTATCTTTTTGCATTGTCTGTCACAAGAAGTTACTTTCCCCAACATTCCTGTAGCACGCCACTGCAAGTGAGGTCATGGAAGGGCTGAGGAGAGGGGACTAGCCTCACAACTGTGTCATTCAGCACAAGTCCCACATAGGGTCATCTGCTTCCCAAGCTTTAGAAAATAACTCTGGGAACACCTCTCTTCCCTTAGTTGTCTGCCCTCTTCATCCACACACTTAGGTTTTAAAAAGTGGGAGTTATCTTTTGAGGTTCTGACCACCTATACTTGTAAACATGTTCAAGAACCCCACAAGGCAAGTAGGTAAAAACTCAGAACAAATCTTGACAACTGGGCTGGGGAGATACCTTGCTTAGACAAGTGCAGGGACTGGGGTTAGATCCTCAGTACAGCATGCTGCACAGGCCCGGCTCCAAGCTTGCTGAGCTGGCCACCGAATCCAGCTGGAGTAATCTCAGCACTGGAAAGGCTAAAAACAGAAGGATCACTACTAGTCAGGGCTGTGTCATGAGACCCTGTCAAAGTGCATTAAAAAAATCTTAACAACCTTCTTAAATTTTAGGGCAAGGTGAGTGAGACTTCCTATATGTTCCGAGTTTACGTGGTCGGTGGTACTTCACCTCATGAACTCAGTTCTCCCCACGATTGTTGTTATTAACTGAACCAGAAGAGAAACAAATTTCCCCCTAAGTTCCATCCACATTGAACCTAAGCACTGAATTCGATTCAGTTCTTGTCCAACTTAGTTTGCGATCAGAATTATAGAAGGAATCAAGTTCATAAACCAAGACACCACTTGGAGTCCATGTTCACTTACATTGATAGACTATCCTACCATTTCCACTTAAGTGAAAGAGGGGAAAGAGGACCAGTATCTCACTAAAAAGAAGACCAATTTTTTTTTATTAGCATAAAGAAATCTGATCATCCAAGTGACAAAACTAGGTAAGCAAGAACATTGACATAAACAATAATGTTGGCTCTGCTTACAAATTATAAATGTATTGGAGAAATAAAGATGAGGATTGTTTCGACTAAAATAATTTATAGTGGTAAAAACTAGATATATGAGGTAAATTTCTGGAGAAGGACAGTGGAAAAAAATGAAATCATTTCCTCTCTCCTTCACTAACCTTCTCTCCTGTTCCTCTATTGTCATCTGGCCTTTGACTTCTTGGGCTGGCTCCTGAGCAACAGGGATCACCATTGATTTCTGGGATGTGAGCCAGTAACTTGTGCTACTACCCTCTCCTGGATAAAAGGGGTGTCTTCCACTTTATTGCTATCAGAGTGACAATTTCTGTTTCACTAAACTAGATATCTGATTTTTTTCGAAATTCATTTTTGTCTCAAAGGAAACACTGTTTTTCAAGGTGATTCAATTCTACTAGGCTGTACAGATTTGGTGGCATTATTGGATTAAATAGTCTTTATGGGCTTACCTTGGGAACCTGGACAACATTTATAACATTTCTATAGGGAAAATGCATTTCAAGTTCTAAACTACCAGATCTACAAAAAGCTCATTAGTAATCCAGTAATGCCCTTTTCTTTTCTTTGCCTCTCCTTTGCCTATGAGAGAAGCAACCACACTGGTGTGAACTGCATTCTTTCAACTATCTTCTTTCATCATTTAGAATGCTTTGTCTGCAAAGTAACAGAAGACCCTGTTAAATGTGGCTTAAACAATAAGGACAGTTATTATGACATTCAACAAGAAGTCCAGAGAGAAGCAGATCTAAGCCTTAGCTCAGCAGCCTTACAATGCCTTCAAGTGTCTAAGCTCTTTCTACCCTTCAGCGTTGCCGTGCTCTGCATGGTGTCCGACTCTCCCATACCCAAACCCTAAGCAGCAGCAACTCGGCATCAGATCTTTGTAGTAACGTTCAAAGATAGGAAATAAAAGGGAACTGAGGTGTTTTCTCATTGTGCCTATTTATTTTATCAAGAGGAAAGTTTCCCAGAAGTTGTGCAACAGATTTTTCTCTCAGGTCTTTTGGGCAGAATTCAGTCAAGCTCCGGCTCAAATGAATCACGAGTGCCAGCAGAACGCAACGCTGGCCTATTGCCTTCTTGTTTCACACATGGGCTGGGAGTGGGGCGCATCTTTGCGGCATATTTTCTCCAAACTTGAATGAAATTGGGGACTAATTAGGAAAAAAAAAAAAAAAGCAGAGTGGCTACTGTTAGAGAACTGATAGTCACAGCACATGTCACACTAATTTTACACATTTTTGTTCTTTTGTTGAAGAGGCATTCTCTAAAACAGCAACAGATGACACTGGGTTCCAAAGATGAGATACTAAAGGGACACAAAGCACTATTAACAAAATGCATGCTAAATTACAATGCTGAGCCTGTGCTGCAAATGGGATGTGGTGAAATTATGTTCTTGACTAGACAGAATAAATAGCACGGTGCCAATTTGGATGTTACAGTGATTCATTAAGCTAAAAGTTATAAAGCATAGAAAAGCTCTCTTGTGCTAACAATGCTCACTCTGCATTGACCTATGTGCAATGAGCCAAAAGCTAAGCCGTGTGGAATTCACACATAAACAAGGATGTTAGTTAATATGCCATTTACTATACATTGAAATTGTGGCAGCTTTTCAATGATTAGTGACTCAGAAAATCTTTATCCAGGGACCATTAGCAATAGTTTTCTCAAAGCAGTATTATCTGACTTAGAGCCAAATGCAACCAACAACCAAGACATTCTTCTTCCATAATACTCCCAGAGATTCTGCTTAGAAAGATCATTACACTTTTGTAAAGCTCACATTTCTTTATTATGAGGTGTGTAAAATTAATTTAAAACAGAGAAAACATAATTTAAATCATCTTTTTAGAAATTTCCACAGGATATTACAATTCGTCAGAGAGACCTTGAGAGAAATCTATGTCCCGATGCCAGGTCTATTCCAGAAAAGTAATCATAAACAGCCTGTTTATAGAAAAATTCAAATTTTCCACATGCAAATCAAAGCTGAGACATTTAAATACATTCAACAGTGAAGGGTTCATCTTCTAGGATGCTTCCGGGGCATATAGCATGGGCCATAGAAGAAGAGAGGATGTTACTGTGACCACCCTAACATTGAGAGGAACTTCATAACAAGACCTAAGTCTGGGGGCCAGAAGGATAGATCAGTGGAATAAGCATTTGCCTGGCAAGTGCAAGCATTTGCCTGAGTTCAATCCCTGGTCCCACCAAAAACAAAAAAAGAAAGAAGTAGAAGATCTAAGTCTGACAGTGAGTGTGTCTTCTCTCTCTCTCTCTCTCTCTCTCTCTCTCTCTCTCTCTCTCTCTCTCTCTCTCTCTCTCTCTCTGTCACAGAGGAATGCTCAGCAAGTACAGTGGTTTCTTTGTTTGATTTACCTGCCTTGCTATGTGAGATCAGGAGAGGTAAAGAGGAGACTAATTTGGAGTCCTCCACAATTCTGTATTGAACTTTACTTGTTATTTCTTTCTAAACTTCAAATGGAGATTGCAGATGAAAAGACTGTCAAAAAAAAAAAGCAGTCTTCTCACTTTACAGGTTTGAGATGTAAGTCTACATATGAAGAAAGCAATTATTACTGAGCATATCATGTATTCTTTTCTTTTTGAAAAACAAAGAAACTGAAGAGGACAGAGAAAAGTGTACACAACACATAGAATAAAAAAAGGACACTTTTTAGCTCCAGTCAAAATTATCTTATGAATTTGCATCAGTGGCACATAGTCAACTTAAAAAATAAATAGTGTTATGGTGAAGTAAAACTTTCTATGTCATAAAACTTTGAAGCTGTGTTGTTTGTACGAAATATTCCAACATGGTATTGACCTAACAGAGTTGAATTATGATCTTCATTAAGTAATCAATGATTATTTATTGAGTGCTTAGCACAAGGCTTAGCTCTGTGTTACAGAGTAGAAGGAGTTGAAAATACAAAGGCTATTTCAGGGAGCTTGAAGCATAGCTGAAAGATAACCATTATCTTTGGCACAATGGGGTATCATACATAATCAAATACTAAATTGATATGCTATGCACATGTAGCTTGCTTATGTATTCTTCACGCACATTCATATTTTTAGTATTTTCTTACCTGCTTTTCCTTCTGACATTCTGTATGTGCAGTTCCTCTCTATTGCCTTGGCAATTGATCTTTTTAATGTGGGCAAAGCACCAGGCCTATTGTGCTATAGATTTTGTCTAAACCTGGCATTTGTAATGTTCTCTGTCTTTACAAAGCCCAAAATAAAACTGAGCCAAAGTAGTCCTCAAGTTTTTAGAATGTGGCTAACTTTCTGCTTCCTGCAGAAGTGTTTCAAATTGCTCCTCAGGAAAGAACAGACGTCGGGGAAGCTGAAGAACTAATTGGGCTTTCTGCAGCTCTGTCAATACATGAGAAAACTTCTGTCTATCCAGACACTTGCCAGAAAACAACAAAAGGTTTTATGTGCATGCAAAGTAAGAGTTCAAATAAATTGTTTTATTATTTCAGTTTCTTCAATTCTATGTTCATTAGTTGATGTTGTCTTCTCTGTCCCTAATTATGTTGTTTTATGTGCTACAAGCTTGACTTTCAGAAAACATAATTAATTATATAATGAAAGAAATATCTGTGTTTAATTGGAGAACAGATAGAAGTAGTTTATTATGATTCTATAAGAAGAGTAACTTTAATGTTTAAAATCCAAGAGGAAAAATTACAGATTTTAAGATGTGAAATGCTAGCTATAAATACTCCTTTTTCATCCAAGAATTAACCAGCTAGCTAAATGTAGCCTTTACTAAATCAATTCTATGTCACACCTGAACTTTATAGTAGAAACCTTAACAAACAAAATCTTTCAACAGTGTTATAATAAAATATTTTAAAGCATTTTTCTTCCCATAGCATAAGTTTAATTATAGATTCATAAGGAGAAAGCCAAGTTGGTAAGTTCATTATGAATTGAATAGAAAAATACATAGAAAGGCTTTTAGTTTTAGTATTCTTTAGGTACTCTCCTTTCTTGACTTCTTGTGAAATAGCATTTTATGAGATTAATTGTCCAACAATTGCTATCTTATCTATAAAAGGAAATTGCTTTTTTTTTTAAAAAAGTAGGCCAAATAAATAGGCCAACTTGTTTATGAAGCAAAGTATTTTCATCCACTTACTCATAGTTCTTGGCTTTTGACAAGATGTTTCTGACATCTCAAATGGAAGTATTCACTGTATAATTATACAACTTTTAAAATATATATATTCATGCTAAAAACTTTTAGATAAGCTTATTTGAATAGTGTAGGCCATCATTAAAATGGGGAAATTTATTCCATTGAACCTGAGATTGCTAGGCATATCCTTATATGACACTGGAAACTTTTCCTATCAGGCATTTATATATAGTTTTAAAGTTATAAAACTTCAGTATGTGGCTTATCTTTTGGCCATTTATGCTAAGCAAGTTGCCAGTAGAATAAAGGTAATTTATGCCCTGCATCATGGTCCCTAATAACTAAATTATAAAGAGAGTACAATGCACAGGTGATGGATGAGCTAAATAGGAAAGCAATTATTAATTCTGTGCTCTAAGATAACAAAGGGAAATTTATAAAATGTTAGTTTGTAGAGTAGAAACTTTCAAGTGATTTAAAGCTTTCCTATATAAAAACAGTACAGCCTAATCTCCTTTTCAATTTGAACTCTTTTTTTAGCTTTCACAAGACTAAAAATAGTTTGCAGAGAAGATTTTATTTTCAGTTAGCAAAATCAAATCATTATTATTGGGATCTATTTACACTGGAACACTTTATTAACAATTTATTATGACCAATCCCACGATTTTAAACTCTACTCACTTATTAATCATTATTTAGGAAATGTATAGCTATGAAAATACTGTAAACTAATATGTTTATTAGCCAATGACAGCTATGATCATGATGGATAATAAGCAATACCAAAAATTCGAATGGCTTACAAAATAATCATTAATATTTTTCCCACTCATCAATCTGTGGGTCAGCTACAGAGGATCTAATCACAGGTGTTTTCCACAGAACTTAACGAGGCCTGGCTGGACGCTAGGCCTGGGCTCAGGCTCAAATTTATTCCATCTGTCTTCATCTCTCTAGGCCCAGATGCTAGCCAGAGCCTATTCTTCTCATAGTAAATAAAAGAAACACAAGCACTCATGCCTATTCAGCCTGACACATCACAGCCAGGCTCCTAACCTGGCTGCTTTCTTTTCTTTTTTTCTCTTCTCTTCTCTTCTCTTCTCTTCTCTTCTCTTCTCTTCTCTTCTCTTCTCTTCTCTTCTCTTCTCTTCTCTTCTCTTCTCTTCTCTTCTCTTCTCTTCTCTTCTCTTCTCTTCATATCCGGCTCAGCCTGCCTTGGGAAGGGGGGGGGGTGGCTGGGATAGCATGTGGTGCCAGGGACTGAACCTCAGTCCCTGCGTTTGCGTAAGCTTTTCCTAAGCAGGCACTTTAGACCGCTGAGCAATTACAGCAGGCTGCATAGCCGAGCTCAACACCAGTGCAAGAGGAGAATCCATTCCACCTATCCTAGTAAGGAGTGCAAAGCAACTTGGTCCAAGATGTACAAGCCTTTCACAAAGAAGAAATGACAAATAAGAGACCATACTATTTCAGATTTTCTGAGCACTTTATCAGTCTTCTTTACATTAAACTTCATAAATGTATTTGCATATCTTGAATGATGTTATGTGCCCCCCCCCCCCAAAGCCTCATGCAGTCATGGGGTGGCTTCTGGTTTTTTTTTTTTTGTGGGACAAGGTTTCAAACTCATGACCTTGCATTTGCCAGGCTGGCACGTGTGCCACAGAGTTATCTCCCTGACCCATTGTTACTGATTCTTGATCCAATGCTGAGATTGCAGATGTGACTGTTAGACCTGATTCTGGGGAGGGTAATTTACATTGCAATGCAAAGAGAGGAGAGAGGCTGGCTTGCTGCCTGAGCTGCTGCCACTCCCTTTGCTCTCTGCTCTGTGCCCCCACCATGAGAGGTTGCTCTTTGCCGTGGACCACTCTGCCTTGGAACCTGCTGAGTGTAGACTGAAATCTCCAGTAATTGTGACCTAAATACATCTTTCCTTCCCTAATTTTGAGAGTTGGGTATTTGTTTCAGCAATGACAGAACAGTAACTGAGACAGATGAAAAAGCTCTTGATCATTAAAGTGAAGTGATCCATTTGTGAGTGTAATTCAGCTAAAAACCTAGACAAAATTTATGTCAGTTAATATTGAGTATAGGTGAAGTAAATAGCTAATATCGAATTTGATTGTTAACATACAAAAATATACTTAGGTCATGTGTTCCAGAACAAATCAAAGGAATATGATGATATACCTTGAAATAGTAAATCATTGAATGGTGACATTTCTTTGACAATGTACATTTTTTTCTCTTGATGACTAGAAATAACACTCATTTTTACCTAGTGTAATTTTAAGGCAAATAACAGCCAGTGAGAAAAAAAAAATCAAACAAGATTTTATGTTAAAAATATTCTCTTATATGATTTATATGATATTCTATGTAAAATTACGTTAGGCCTATTTCTTTCTTTCTTTCTTTCTTTCTTTCTTTCTTTCTTTTTTTTTTTTTTTTGTCTTTTTGAGATAGGGTCTTGCTATGAAGTTCTGGCTGGCCTTGAGCTCACTTTTGTAGCCAAGGCTGGTCTTGAATTCACATCCATCCTCCTGCCTCAGCCTCCCAAGTGCTGGGATTATAGGCATGCGCCACCATGCCTGGCAAGGCTTGTTCCTTTTAACAGTGGCAAATCTAATGTCAATAGAAACTCAAATATGCTGGGATGTGAGGTCTATAACAGTATTTCAGCACCCTCACCATTTGCCTTGACCTCATGAGTGCCTGCCTTAGGGCTGAGTGAGAACTTTGGCCTACAGCCTATTTGATTCTTGACCTTGACCTTGCTGCCCAAAATAATGAGAAATGGAAAGACGGCTACACTTTTTTAGTGTATATTCTGAGTGCATGAGTTTCTAAGAAGTAAAGATGCTATTTAAGGATAACATTACTTAATTACCCTAAGTCATATTAAAGTACAGTGGCTAAAAGAAAAGAAAGGATGTTTTATGGGACCTAAAAATCCTCAATGATTCCCAGGCTACCTAGAGAATGAAGTACTTTTTAGGCACTTACACTTTTTGTTGTTGTTTTATTCTGTTTGTTTTTTGTTTTTATTTTTCTGAGTTTGAATCTTGCTGTGCAGTTCAGGGTGGGCTTGAATTCACTCTTATCCAGGCGTAGATCTGAACTCACAGCAATTCTCCTGCCTCAGCTTCCAGGGTACTGACTTCACAGGCCTTAGCTAAGCCACTTACTTGAGCTTCAACCACTTCCCAATCCTCTAGCCAAGTTAAGCCCTTCCTCGTTTCCACGTGTGAGCTCAGTACCCTCTCTTATAGTTCTCTGACTCTCACCCCTCCAAGGAGCATATTTGCATGACTCTAATGACCTTTCAACATTTGCCTCTACCAGCAAGCCAACTTTAATGCCCAAATACAGCTGCTCTCAGAAATGTTTCCCAACAATCCTAATATATTAAATTTTCACAGCCTGCCGCCCTCAATGGACAATGTTCTCAACATAATGTCATTCCTGGCCATGGGTGGTGGCACATATCTTTAATTCCAGCATTCCAGAGGCTGATGCAGGTGGATTGCTGAGAGTTTGAAGCCAGCCTGGACTGTAGAGCAAGACACTTGCTCAAGAAATAAATAAATAAAGTAATAAATAGATAAATAAATAAATTCATAAAATAATCTAATTTCTGTTCCATTTGATTCACCACCTATCATCTATTGAAGCTCTGCCATGGGAAAAGGGCTGCTCTTGCCTTTTAGAAGCCCAGACTATTGTGAAGGTCTGTTGTAAGAGTCCAGAGACACCAGGTTGTCTTTCTCAACTCTGGGGACTAACATATTTTCTTTCACATAGTAAGGACTCGATAACTACTCAACTAATATGATGAAAAGTCTCAGTAATTTTTGTTCGTTTTGTCCAACGATTCTTATAAAATGATACAAAAGTTGACTTTAGTTTCAAGCAAAAGCACTTGATCCATAGGCACTCAATAAACTGAAACAGGGTCATTAGAGGTAATTGGATCTATCCGAGCCAGGACAAGACTATGCTATTTGCCTTGAGGTATTTAAAATTAAAGACAGAACCTAATTTATGTGAGATGGTTTGTCTATGGATATGTATAACATTTCTGACTTCCTCAAGATTATTACGATCTATCTTAATGATTTCCATCATTCAAATAAGAAATGATACACTGACAAAAATGAGAATATAGATACAGTATGCTGTAACACTATATTATTGAATTATTTTTATTTATATAATATTTTTACTATATGAAATAATAAAGCTGCTCAAATTTTACCTTTTTGACGTTTTCTTATCCTTTTTGATCTTTTTCTATCTTCCTTAAGCACGGCTTTTATATGCCACTAATTGGCCCAAAACAGGGAATAGTCCATTATTTCTTTATAGGCATAAAATTTTAAGCCGGAAGAGTTGAAAAATCTTTGGGTTTACTAGTTACTTTGATGCAATAGCAACTGAGACCCATAAAAGTCACTGTTGAAATCCCAAGCTCCCAAAAGTTCAACTGCAGCTGGAGCCCAAGTCTCTGGGCTCCCGGCACCATGTCTCTTTATCGTCCACTGAATGTTAAAACTCTTTTGTTTCTCAAGGTATCCCTGCTGATGTTTCTTTATAGTTACTTGAACGTGTTTCCTAATAGTACCCGCAAGGTAAACCTTGAGGTGATTGTTTTCTTTAGTATATAATTTCTGTCATGAAAAGCTTCTCACAGTAACTTCCCCCCAAAATCAAGATGGCACTCCCACATGAGCCAGAATGCATGATAGCCCACAGCATTTTGACTTTTCCAAAGAAGCACTCAGTAGTCACATGTATAAAATTCTACTGCCTATGGTGACAAATTTAAAGACTAATCCTAAACAGTCAATAACATAGCTGAGGAGATTACACATATTTACAGAGAATATGGAATGACTGTTGGGTGGTGAGCACAGAGGGCTACACAGAATCATACAGACTGGGATCAAGGGCTGGGGGCACAGCTCAACAGAATAAGCACTTGCCTGGTAAGCCCAGGGTCCTGAGCTCAATCCCTGATATCATGCTAACACACACACACACACACACACACACACACACGCGCGCGCGCGCGCGCACACACAGAATGAGATCAATTTCAGCCAAAGAAAGCCTAATGCATACAAGGCTTTTAAGTTTTTGTTGCTGTTGCTATTGTTTCGAGACAGAACTTACTATGTAGTTCCAGCTGGCTTTGAACTCATTGTGATCCTCCTGCCTCAGCCTCCCAAGTGGTAGCACTCCAAGCTTGTGCCACCCTACCCAGCTCAGATATATATTTAAAAGTGGTAAAACACCTATAAAGAAGAAAAGAAAGCCCAGTACAGAAGTGCAACGTTGCACAAAGACAAGCTGAGGGACAGTGGCAAGTATCAAATGTAACAGGGCTCTCCATTCGTTAAGCAGAATAGTGGAGAGTAAGATTAGAGCAGGCTGGGTGCGGTTTGGCCATAGATAATACTGAATTCTCTGAAAAGTTGTGTGGTATCCATTTGCAGAGAAACATGAATTTCTACACAATATTTCAACAAGGTAATTTCCTCACTGGATGCCGTTTTGGAGGTTAAAAGATGGAGCTAATGAAATGAATCAAAGAAGAACCTAACCTATGCTAAATGCCTGGTGGGAAGTGGATTCTCTGATGGAGTGTCCCAGAGAGTTTGGTGGCCCTAGACTGGCGCAGGAAACAGAAAACAAGTGTGGATCCAGAAGTACAACACCAAATAGTCAGTAGGAACCAGTTCTTGGCTGAACATCGATGAGTGAAAAGTATCTTCAAGCACAGCCACAAGCAACAAAAAGCAGAATAGGCAATAGTATTACAAAGGTTTTGAAATACACTGAGCTGCAAAAATAAATTCACAACTATCATACAGTGCATAGTATAGTGTAAATCCCACCGATCAGCATGTGTACTTAGGTACAGTAGCCATTTAATGCTTAATTACACCTTGAACTGTTGCTTATGAATTGTTTCAGCTATTTATATCTTGTCTCTTCAGTGACAGCAGATAATTATGTGTGAAGCAAAAAAGCACTAAAGGGAAATCAATGGATCGGGTGGACCTTGGCTCTTATATTCAGTCGTGATGTAATTGCTACCCTCTGGTTGTACAAAGCAGAAAGCTAAGACTTAAAGCCATCAGAGAGCTCTTCGCTGTCACCGAGGGGGATGTAATGCGCCTCCTCCTGCCCCAGTTTTGCTGACTCCAGAGCTTACAGTTTTTGGTTGCTTTTGTTCATTTGTTTCCTAACCTTCCGTCAGTGGAGATAAAAAAAAAAAAAACTCTGAATTTTGCTAACCAAAACCAAGCAAGAAAACAAACAGAAAAGCACACACAAGCAAAAGGTTTCAACTACAAAAGTCACGACGACAGCTGATATTAACAAGGTGACTGTGATGCTATGAAATCCACAAGCCACAGAAAAATCATGCTTGCTTCCCAAATTATCTCAAAATAACACTTGATATGCTAGAAAGGTAACACATGAATTTAAATAGTGTTTCTTCATGAGCTTTGCATTAGAATAAAAAGTTTTAAAAGAGCCTCTGTTTTTAAGGCTCCAGTAGTAGATTTTTTTTTTTTTTCTTATTTTGTTTGGCTATAACATATACATGTAGAATGTCTTCTGTGGTTGATCTCTATGGTTTTCTGGAGCCTAATGACAGTAATCAAATTTAAGGATTAATTTTTCATTAAAAAATCAGAGCATAGGATCTGGGGGGATAGCTCTGTGGCACAAGTGCCTGCCTGGCAAGTACAAGGTCATGTGTTTGAACCCTGGTCCAGAAAAAAAAAAATATCAGAGCATAATTTCTTTGTCACAGAATGGGTACCTTTACATAGTCTACTAATGAGAAAAATACATGAAAACGTATTTGATCAACACATACAAACATAGACATACAAACAAAAAGTGCAAGCTTTGCAATAGTAGAGAAATAAGCATCATGGTACTATCATAAATAAACTCTCCTTAAGCAACTTGTAAAATATAACAAGAATTAACATTTCAACTTTAAAACTGAGATATCTCCACTATTATCTTCTAGATATGCATACCCTAACCTGTCATAAATAGCTAGACCACCTTAAATATAAATAGTGGAATAGTCCAGTCATCATTTGATCAAAGGATAAAAAAGAGAATAACAAAAATATAAAAATAAAATTCTACTTTCTCACCAAACTTACTAGTTTAATTATTTCTTTATTTTCTGTTTTTTTTTTTTTTTAGGCAGGGTCTCCCTCTCTAGTTTAATTTTTCTACATGAACTTCATTAAGGAAAACATGGGTATAAACATGTTTATGTTTATTTAATTGTTGTCTCAATTACTATTTTCTCATTGCTGGGATAAATATCTGACACCCAAAATGAAGGCAGGCAAGCTTTATTCAGCTCACAGTTACTAGAGGTTTCTATTCAGACTCAGCTGGCTCCAAAGCAGAGTAGCATATGGCGGAGAACAACCTTTCATGGCCAAGGCCAAAAGCAAGAGGGAAGGGAGGGCCTCCCCTTGGGTAGCTAGCTTCTCTCCCCTCCTTTCAGAGTGACAGACGAGCTGGACTAGGGCAGGTGCAGCATCCACACCCACAGTAATCAATCACAAACTCCAGAAGCCACCCCATGACTGCTTGAGGCTTTGGGTGGACACCTATATACAAACCGTAACAATGGTATAACTGTCTATGGAAAGAATTGTACAAAGTAAATCTGATTTCCATGTGGTGCTTATTTATTAGTCATATTTAAATTATGATACACTGAATATAGAAATTGCTTAGACAAGACGACATTGTATCATTCATGGATAAAGTGAAAGAAAACACCTTTGTCAGTAACCTTTTGAATTTTACCAGACAACTCCTGTACAAACACCTAAAAGCCAAGTAGAGTGAGGTAGAGGTTTGGATTACATTCAGTCCAGGAGTAGATCCAAGGCTCTCCCAAGTTTCCCCTAGGCTCTTCTTGGGGAAAACCTATTCCTAAAATAGGAGTCATCTGGTTGCTAAAATGTTATCACCATAGTGCAAGCTGGGAGATTGGTGATAGAGCGCTTGGGGTCACATTTCTCCATAGATCTCTCTTGTCCTGCACCAGGGCTCATGGCAAGTGAGGAGAAGGTCACAGATCTTGACAGATTTGATCGGGTGTAGATTACTGGTTGTCTGAAGAGGTACAGAATTCCGGACAGAAATGTATCATTTTCATGATTCAGGCATCTGTATCAGGGAGAACTGATATGCTACATGTATGACTAATACTGCCTAAGAGCATAACCTTATTTTTCAAAGGAAGAAATTGATACCAATAAAAGCTAAGAAATCTTCCCTATTACAGTGGTGTCAACATCTGCATTCAGTTCTGGAACTACCTTTCAGTACATCAAAAATTTGTAATATTTGCTACTTAGGCCAAATTAAAATGTTGCTTCCAAATTTGTATTCATGCTTCAAAATTCTTTTTTACTATTTTGATCATAAAATAAACCTATGGCTCTTATAATATTAAGATTATTTCTACCTAAAAGTAGATAAAATACTCTAATAGTAACACAACTTCTTCTTAATTGGTATTCTTTCATAAAAGGTCCAACAATTTTGTTGCTATATATCATTAAGTCTTCAAATTAAATATAGAAATACTAAATCAATTTAGGAAACTATTTACATCCTGAAATTACTAATATAAAACACTCAAAAAAAAAAAAAGAACAGGCCAAATAAGAGAGTTCTCAGGAGACAAAGAACTAAAGAAACAGAACTTACTGATATTAAAATAACAAGTGAATGTATGCTAGATTAACTAACGGTCACCATGTAGCACCCAGCTGAACAGAGTCAGCATGGTTCTGGGTGGGCACTGCTGCCCTGAGGACTGTTGTCAACAGCATAGGAGTACTGGAGGGGAAGATAGTGTGCCATTGATTCTCCCGGAGAAAGATGGCACACTGGTTTTCCCGATATGAACGCAGCTGTCTTTGTAGTTGGTGGAGTCCTTGCTGCCACTGAGTGTGGCTGCAGTTATTTTGGAGGGAACTCTTGCCCTTATCTTCAGCATCTCTTCCTGGCTCCGGTGCAGATGCCCCAGCCTGTTGGTACAGATCTTCCCTCTGTTGGTGCGGACTTTCTGCCTCCCACCACTGAGGTTTGGGCCCTCCCCATGCAGATCCATGAGGCAGACTTGCATGAGCCATTTTCATGGGCTTTAGGCCTCCAGCTGGATGGGGCTCTAGGTCTTCATCTGAACTCAAATAGGGATCGAGGTCTTTTGCTGGCTTCTTCTAGTCTCTATCACATAGACAAATCTCTTATACCATGTTGCATTTGACTTTCTGGGTGAATATTGTAAAATAATCCACTAATTTATATTTCCTGTATTTATTCCCTTGCAAGTCCTGACTATAACAACATGTTTAAAATATTTTTAGAAGAACATCATGCTAGATTCAGTATTGCTGCATAAACAAGACTAAAGTCTGGGGCCAGTCCAAAGGGGATGGGGTTCAACTCCCAGCATGCCATGCCAGCCCCGCCCCCAGGGTGTGCTGAGACAGCAAATGATACTGGATGTGGTGGTACACCTGTAATCCCAGTATTTGGGAGGCTGAAAATAGGAGAATCACTATGAGTCCTATTGATGCAGTGAGATCCTCTAGACCCTGTACTAAATACATTAAAAAAAAAAAGGAAAGTCTGAAGAGAAAATTCAATTTTGGAAAAAAATCTGATGATCTCCAAATACACACATCAGCATTAGGAAAGGTGCACCTCACTGAATTATGATTAGATGCGCCATTTAGAAAAAGTTTTGTTTGTGTCTTCAGACTCTTAAAACTCAACTCGAGTGCATACACACGCACACATGCATGCACGTACACGCACACGTACAGGCACCACGCACAGACACACCCCTAGAAATACAAGAGTAAGTGTCAATTATAACATCACCCTCATAAAATGAAACGACCATTTAAAAAACTGTGCGCTTGTCTCTATATATTTGTCTGACAGGAAAAAAAATATGAGTGATGCCAGGTACAGGCAGACTTAGATCTCAAGCTGAAATTTGCTACTCACTAACAGGGTGACTAGAAAAGTTAGTAACATCGCTTTGTGTCAGTTTTCTTATCTGTGAAATAAAGGAGTTGGGCTGGATTATTCTAAACTCATTTTCAGCTCTATAATTGCATATGAATCTCAGCCAGGTGGGATGAGAAAAATCTATGTGGCTTTATTGAATTGCCTTTGTCCTTACTTAGACCTCAACAGCCTTGGACTTAGGGCTGATTCATTATGGCCAGGAAAGAACATTTCCATTTCAATTTCTAAGATAATCATGGGCAGGTTTAACCCTTTCAGATTACATGTTAATTTTCTTATTTTTCTTAGGCCCCTATATTTGTTAGAGCAGGACTCTCCTATAATTATGTGTCACTCTTTTGATTAATTCTGTATTTGCTTCAGACAAGGGGCTATTTTTAGGCGGTAGCTAGTTCTAATGTGTGCACTTGCTGCCCCGTCTCTGCTTCCTCTTCTCTTTCCATGCTCTCTTCCTGGCCCATATGTAGCACTTTACATTACTTGCTGATAATTCCCGGTAGGACTCTGATCTTGCCACTTAAGATTCACCAATTCTGTCGTAATAATATAAAAAAATGAGGCACTTGTACATCCGAGTCAGACCCACGTTATGTCAGAAGTAGCAAATCCTCTTGTTACTGCATATTATTCTTCCAAAACAGCTATAATTTCTCATAAAATGATGATTATAATTCCCATCATGAAATACATTCAAGATTTTAATTATCAGATGGGTAAGAATAGACCTGCCCCACTTACATAATTTAAAGATTGCATCATAAGCCATAACTCAAAATTATAAAAGTATAGTTAATTAAGTGCTACACAGAAGATATTTAAGTAAATGAAGATTCAAATGGATAACCCAGGTGGTCATGCACTAGTATTTTTACTGTTAAGAAGACACTGATATATTATCACTTCTCTTAATCTATAAAAGCAATATACAGATGAGAAAGGCATTTTTATCTTCCCCTTCTCCAGCATGTCTTTAACAGGTCTTTTCCAACATCGAAGAAAAAGGAATGACCGGAACATAAGTCCTTATGCCATACAGTTCATTAAAAAACTTGAGGAGAACTTTTTAGATCTTCCCTAAAATTCCTGTAGAATTGAGCTGTAAATCCATGAGATCCCGAGCTTTCCTCCGTTGGCCAGTATTATTATTATTTATTATTTTTAAAATTTATTTATTTATTTTAATTTATTTATTTTTTTTCTTGTTTCAGAGCCTTTGTTTGTTTATTCACTCACTTTTATGGCTGGCTTAGCCCGCCCTGAGGGCAAGGCTGGCACAGCATGTGGTGCCGGGGATCGAACCGTGGTCCCTGAAGCTGCCCAAGCTTTCCCAAGCAAGCGCTTTAGACCACTGAGCCATCCCGCTGGGCCCTATTATTTATTATTACTGTTCCAATTTCATTGCTTGTTATTGGATTCCCCCAGATTTTAAATCTTGGTTCAGTTTTGGCAACTTGTACCTAGGAATTGCTCCATTTCTTGAGTTCTCAAATTATTTGACACCTATGTTTTGAAACAATTGCTCATAATTTTCTATTTTCAGGAGTGCCCACTGTTATTTTAGTGAAGACAATTAGGCCCCTCATGCACTGACCTAGAACAGTTCAAACTACTGATTTCAGCTGCATGTAGGCAGCAATGCCAAAGCTTAGGGTCACTGCTAGATGAAAAGCCTTCTTCCTTAGGGCCCTTCCCGGTAATAACTATGCCCACAAAAGTGTCACTCTCTAACAACACAATACAGGCCTTGTTACCATCCTGGGTTGAGTCCTGGGCCTTCTGGGGGATTTCAGGAGATTCACATTAGCTCTCCTATTCTCCAAGTCTTTCTCCCCATCTGGCTCTCCCCTGGTCCCTATGGTAGAGTATCACTTCAGTCCTGGAGCAAAACTCACTCCCTGGGTGTTGGTCTTTTCTTTGGTCAGGCTGGTGTGTTGGGTGTCACCTCTGTTAGTTCTGGGCTCTCTTGGCTTGGTAGAGGACCTGGGTTGGTGTCTGCTTTGTTCAGAGGGGAGACACCCAGTTTTCTCCTATTCATAAACAAATTATTGGTTGCATTGGTTGTAATTTATGTTTGATAATGCTTAGCTACTACTTTTCAAATAGGTTAAATATATAATGGAGAATTAATTTATTTTATGTGTGTGTAATTTATCATTAAGTCTCTTTTAATAATTATTATGTCCAATATGTGTGTATATATATATATATATATACATATATATATATACATATATATATATTCATACTGTGCTCTTCATAAAAATAACTTAAATTATTCTAGAGTTTACTGCATATGACCTGTGAATATTTTATTCATTAAAATTTATTTAACTGAGAGATAGGTACATGCCAATGCCCATTATAGAGCAATCAGTGAATCCTAATTTTAACACTTTTGGTTGGACACTAATATCTTTATTAGAAGTAGTTAGGTGTTCTTTAATATGGTGTATAGGACGTACTGCCATAAAATGGTGAATTTTTGTAATTTAATTATGGTAAAGTAATTTTAAAAGTAGACAAACTGTTACTAATGCTAAGCATTCTCATGACCAATTACCTTCACATTGTCTTGTCAGTTGTATTGAAAATCTAGTTTCCTCATTACTAACAATGTTCTAATTTTATGGCTCTAATTTTATGCATGATGGCAATGGAAGATTTTCTGCAAGTTATTGAATCTTGTGGTTGCACAAGGTGGTTAATCTTTCTCCGCACTTTAGCCAGATGCTTCTTGGCTGCGCAGGGTGCGTCATTCTTTTTTAGCTAATCCCATTCTATTCTACTGCCCATTTCTCCTTAAGTTTTTGTTTTTCTTTCCACTTCCTACTTTGTGGCAAGATTTCCTAGAAAGTTTCACTTTAGTCTCTTTGTGTCTCTCTGAAATAAACAAAAAATGATGGTATGTAAAATATACTTATTAGCTTGGTTTTTAATATTTATGTGAAGAAACACTGTAGGTAGACCAGTACTGCATTGCTCTGTGATGTTCTGCCATACTGTAACATCATTCTCAAATATTTATACTTTATTATGTTAATCGTCCAATGTTTCTTTCATAAGCCACCCAATAGTAAATTTCCCTGTGAGAATATCAAATTTTAAGAATGTTTATTATTGTTAATGAAGTGTGATTTTCAATTGTTAAATGCTGAGAACTGCATTATCCACCACATTTCTCTGATAATTTAGGAGTCAATCCAAACTTAGGGGATCTCAACTCTACAGATCTATTTGTTTTGTTTTGTTTGTAGCAGGAATCAAATTTGGGGCCTCATGATTTTCAGGCATGTGCTGTGCTACTGAGCTACTCCCCTGATCAAGTCTATAGAATTTTGAGAACTTTGTTTATGAAACTAAAATCCTCAAACTTATGGATGCCCAGTGATGTGTGGAACTGTTAAAGAACCTCCTCAAAGTTCAGGGCCTAAAACATAACTTTATTAACTGTCTGGGAAAATTAATTCTGTTTGGAACTAAGTTTTATGTACAACTGCTAATATTTTCCTCTGTCCTCATTTCTTAATGTGCTAAACACTTCTTGTCCTTATCAATTTGGGATCAGATTGATTATATGGAATTTTTGGAAAATATGGAAATTACAAAACAGGCACAAATTAACATACTCTTTAAGTCTAGAACATAAATATTCATTTACCTGAAAATTTTTGATTAATATTTCAGGTTTTTGCTTTTTACTTCAGGTGAGGAGTTAAAGTGGAAGTTCTGTGTGTGTTTGCTGTTGCACTCTGTTTCTAACTGATGCAATAGCTGTACACACTGAAGGAGTAACAGGTCAGTGCACACATATGTTGTATAATAATCAAACCAGGGTGTTTCATTTCATCAACTCATACATTCGACATTTCGTATCATGTGAACATCAAGCTCTTTTTTTTTTTTAATTAGGGAAGGGTCTACAGAGTATTCAGTGTCTTCCCACGAAATTGAACTCATAGTGATCCACCTGTTTATAGCCTCCCAATAGCTGGGATTACAGGTGTGTGCCATCATGTCCAACACACCCCGGTCCCTGTGCCTGCTTGCAGGCACTTTAGTCTGTTTAGCTACTTGGCCAACCCAAAATCCTCTTTTTAGGACCCAAGAGATAGCTCAGTAGAATAAGAGCTTGCCTGGCAGGGTCAAGGCTCTGAATTCAATCCCCAGTACCACACACACACACACACACACACACACACACGCATAGACAAAAAAAAATCCTCTTTTTAGTACACTTGGAGGTACTCAATGGTATATTGCTAACTATAGTTGCCTTGTTGTATAACAGAACAAGGACTTGTGCCTCCTAACTGTAGCTTTTAATAACTTTTGAAATATATTTTTGAAAGGAAATGCTGAATTTCCCCTCTCTTTTACAATTTGATCTTATCTTTTGCCTAATAATTTTGTGTTTCCTTGCTGATGCTTTTATTATAAACTGCCTCAAAATTGTTTCAAAATAGGCAGATTAAAATGATCACTCCTGCCAGTCAGTGCTTAGTAGAGAAATGCATTTGATGTAAGACATAGGAAGCTGGGAACACCAACAAGGATAAAGTGGCCTCCTGCCAAGTCAGGTGGGGCAGAGCGCAGAAGGGCTGTCTGTGTCCTGGAGATCCAAAGGATCTAGCTGAAGACCTGGAGTCAGTTGTGTCCTGTGTGAGTTCCCATGTAGAGGGCAAAGCATCTTTGACGGAAACCAGGAGACGACGGCCAAGGTGAAGGCTGGAACTCTTCTGAAGGAGCAGAAGAGAGCTTTCCTTCTGTCTCCATGATAGCATTCTGGTGAAAATCCTCCTGGTCAGGGGGTAGTCTTCCACACAGGCATTTATGCTGAGTCAGTTTAGTCAGGCGTTTCCTGCTGAGGCAGACACAGTTCATGCTCACAGCTGGTGACTCCAGTATTTGTGCATTCTTTATGATGACGTATGAATGAGGGCACTAGACATTTCTGTCTCTTGATATTGCCATATGTTACATAAATAAAATAAAATGAAAATCTATCTTACTTAAACATATGACCACTGAGGTCAGATTTCTAATTTTAAGATCTAAGTTTTTATCATGTTCCAAAAGGAAAATACGTATGTTATTTACTCTATATGTATAAAATGTTTATGGTGTTTGCTTTTCTCTTCAGATATTCATAGAGCTTATTTGTAATTCCTACTATGCTTTGGCGACTATTCTGAAAATCTAACTCGTTGGATATGTCTGCTTGAGGCAGATTAGATGAGAACTTTACCCTACACCATGTTGTAGAGGCCAGGCTCATACAGGATACAACAGTGGTCTGGAAGCTTCTAAACACTATGGAGTCAAGAAAGAACTTACAAGTTTCTTACTGTAATGATTAAATACACAGGGTCATCAATGATCCATGTCTTTTCTCTGCTTGATTTCATGGGACCAAACTACTCTGCAGACTTATTTAATAAAACCGAAGAAAAGGGAATTTAGGAAAAGGCTGGCAAATAGCTCAGAGGAGTAAGGCACAGGGGCGGGAGGATTTCATCCCAGGCCTCCAGAGAAGGTAACTGACAGTGGGCGTAGTGGCGCGTCTGTAATCCCAGTTCCTGGGAGGCTGTAAACAAGTGAATCATTAGGAGTCTAATCTGTGTAGTGAGACCCTGAACGTCCTGTAGAGCCTGCCCTAAATAAAGGGCAAAGGGAGGGACACATCCCACTAGAATGCATTGGCAATTTTCTGTCAACTTCCAAAGTGTTCTTCCAAGCTTGTATTAAAATTTGTATTTTGAGAAGAAAACCTAATGTTAGCTACAGAAACACTTCAGCAAGATTGATCAGTTATTGGCAAGCAGCTTACGCTACTGGAAAACAAAGGCCTGGAGAAGGGACTAGGAAATGATGAGTATTGCTGTCACTGTCGTGATCAAGGATATGAAGAGCAAAAGGATTTTAGGGATGTTTTATAATATCTGGTACTGTGTGAAATTCTGAAGATTACCTGTATAGGAGAAACAGCTAATGTCATAGTTTCACAGGCTGTTTTATATTTAACTTGTCATTTTCTCTAGGATGATAATGTTTTGAAAATAAAAGAGTTTTGAAGATCAAAGTGTGAAGCTTTATATGGATGCTGCTTTTACTATGCCCTTATCTATTTCATACTGGGTTTACATAAAAGGTGGATGGTAAATTCCAAGAATAGTCAGTGAAACAATATTTTGTATAAACATTTAAAACTTCTCTATTTTAAGCTCTCTTTTCTTCAAAAGTCACCATAAGCTGAACAGATAAAAAAGAAAAAAAGAAAAACATCACATATGTGAATACTATACAGCTGGGAAAGAATCCTAGGGAACTTTGGAAAGTGTCTGTGAATGACCTTGAAATCAAAATTCAGGAACTTTTTAAAACCTTGTGTCTAAATATAACCATGTCACAATCTCTTATTAGCCCTCTCATCATCACAGAGGCCGGGGCTCACTTATCATACACTAGACGCGTTTTGCAGCATATCAGCTTTTGAATCCTGGCAGTGAACCATTCAGCGACTATTCACAGTTGTTCCAGAGTGGAATTTAATAAAAGAGCTGTGGATGGTAGGAGGGGTGAGTGTCAGGGTATGAAAGATGTGACAGCTCTGATATATTTCTTTCCCCTTTTCAACAGCAGAGTCACAAATCTCTCCTAAATTACTGAGAAAATTACAACTGAGTGTTAGCACTCTTTAAATCCAAGCATCACCAATGACTATTAAAATGAAGATAGTGCCAAAGTGTATTTGAGACTCAGTCCTGTAGAGAAAAGTTTTCTGGGAACAAAAGGTAGCTCTTGTATGGTTTGATTAAGGATACTAGGTCTGCAAAATGAAATGATGCATCCACATTGTAAGCACAAATCCACGTAACTGATTTGTGTGTATCATTATCCTATCTGTTATGCTTATATTTTGAATTGTCAAACACAGAGTTTGCTGATGAAAGGCTCTGTTAGTTACAGAAGTTAGAATTTGCAAGCCCAATCATTAGTCAATATCTTACAGTGCTGGCCAAGACCATTGCTCTTCCAAACTCAAAAGTAACAGGTTAAGGAAGGGATCTGTGGACATATTAGCTTAGGAAATCCAAGGGGCTAACGCAGAGGTACTGTTAAATTCAAAAGACTGTGTAAGCCTCCAGAGTTGCACAGAAAAAGCACCACAGCTTCACTGAAGCTGATTTGGCCCTATAATGTCATCCTTGTTTTGAAAAGTGATATCACAAGATTCTGAATTAGTTAAGACTTTGAGCTAATGTTGATAGTATATATGATCTTGCAAACTTTTGTTTGTGTATGTGAGGCCAGCTCAGCTTGCCCTGATGGTGGGGTTGGCGTGTTATGTGGTGCCAGGGATTGAAGCTAAGCAGGTGCTTTAGTCTGCTGAGCTATCTTGCTGGCCCTGCACTTGCTAACTTCTAAAGAAAATTAGCCAAATGTATTAAGTTCCTTTCATATTTTTTCAAGCCTTAATTATATTTCATACTTAATTGGATTTTCATGCTTTTAATGGATTTTTACAAAGTATGAAATTTAATGACCAAATTTAATTCTTCTACTGATACTAACATATTTGAAATTAAAAAAAAAATTATCTGTGTATGGGATTTAAAAATTTCTTGTTTGTTATGAATTCATCAATATGGAGGAGGAAAGGAGAAAATGTGTATGAAGATATTATGGATGATAAGCATTAGATGTTGAAAAGGACCAAGTGACAGCACTGTATTAGCTGGCAAGTGGTGATTAACAAGAGTGTTCTATTTCCTGGTATTGCTAAACGTTGTTTCACTGGATAAGATCAACCAATGGAGGCAACAAATAAAGAATCTTGCTTCCAGAATTTTTACTTAGGAGTAAACAAATAAGAGGTGATCTTTCACCCCGTTTCTCATTTCTCATGTAAGACATCCTCAGAGGCGGATCTGTGATGAGAAATCTGTACCTCCAATGGGAAAATTCAGGTTTCAATAATATGTAAAAATGTGGTTTTCATGTCCCGATTATGAAGTCACTACAAGGTGACCATACGCTTTTTTAAACATGGGTTAAAAAGTGAACAGCCGCCCAGCAGCAGGTCCAGAGTCCAAGAGCCGTCATGTGTAGCAAAGCCATCACTAGCCACCGTCACTATGATGTGCAGGTCCCCACACTGAGGCAATCCCATGTTGGAACTAAGGCTGTAATATCAGGGATGCGACAGGGGGCAGCGCCATCCTCTTTTTCTCTCCCACCCTGAACAGAGCCTCTTTTTAACATTCACTGCGTTCAGTACTTGGTCAGATGTGGTTCAAATAACAGTAATTTTGTTTTCCCTTGTTCTCAGTCCTTCTCCATTACTTTGGAACTTTCTGCAAAGTACAAAATCGAGTGTTATATAGATCTTGTTATTGTTTTGAGAAAAATATGGACAAATAATCAAAGGTCTACTGGAATAAGCCCATTTGTCAGTTATAGCATTAAGTAACTTAAATTTTTTACATCACTTTTTACTTATTTATTTGGTGTAGGGTCTTGCTACGCAGCTCAGACTCATAGTGATCCTCCTGGCTACACCTCTCCAGCACTGGGATTACAGGTGTGCACCACCATGCCTGGTCGCAGTGGCTGACTTGGCTGCTGGGGCTGGCACAGCACGTGGTATCAAGGATTTAACCCAGGTCCTTGTACTTGGCCAGGCAGGCACTTAGACATCTGAGCTATCTCCCCAGCCCACATTAAGTAACTTTTGATTAATAATTGTTTATAAAGTAGCATGCTGCATTATTAGGCATATTTATGAGAAGGTAATGTGGCATTTCTTAGTTTTTGGTTTGTGTCCATTACAGGAATTTTTGGATTTTTTCTGAATGCCTGGATGTCTTCTTTTGTGATCCATGGGCAGACTGAGCACATCTTGACTGTCTTTGGTGCCATCAGTTTGAGCTTCTTATCTTTTTAGGTGCACATCACTGATGTAGAGTGCTTGACAAGAAAGAAGATGCATAAGTATTTTTCGAGAAGCCATGCATATGCAGCATGCGTTAGGTTTTTCATTTTTATTTGGCATTTCCAAATGCAACTAATTACGTTATCACTCAATGTAAACTTTAAAAGAGAAAGACTTCAGTGAGAAAGAAAAAAAAACCTTGACGTTTTGCCTAACTTCATAGATATCATAGATATTTCTGTCACGTATAAATAGAAATTTTTATGTGTGCTTTGAGAAAGCTGTGTGTCTTACCATAGCTGCGTACTTTCTCCCTCCCTCTCCCGGCTAAAACTCATCCTTGCCACACATCTATTTATTTCTAATGAATTTATTTTCTAGACTGCAGGAACTTTACTAATCCTGGCAACATGAATGGTTAGTACAGAGCTCACTGTCTTATCCTAAGTTTTCTGTGAGCAGTGGAGAATCTGGCATGTTACAGATCCATTGAATACATCTAAAGGATTTATCTCTTTCTCAGGCTATCAGTGATGCATAAATTTTGCCAAACATAACAGTAAAGTAGTGAGCTTTAAAATGAATAGATAGTGTGGTGAGGAGCACATGCCATCTTTATATATTAATAAGTAAATGTTCTTCTTGTCCTTCCATATATATATATATATATATATATATATTCATACATATATATATATATGACAGAGGGATATATACATATGTGTATATCATATATGTATATATACATGCATATATATATGTGGTGTAGGGGTGAGGCAGAGTCTTGCTATGTAGTCCAAGCTGGTGTTGCATTCACTGCATCATTTATGTTGGCTTTGAACTTGAAATCCAGCCTCCTGAGTGCTATAATTACAAGAATATATATGTATTCTGCCATGCTTGGTTTGAAGATACTGTATTTCATCAATCTAGGATATCCCTGATTACAAGGGACACCATTATATATGTTACTATGAAAGAACATATAATTCAAACTATGTATAGCATATCAATTGTACATTTCTTATTTATAGATGAAAAATGTGGATGAAAGGCACCATAGAATTCAGGAAATGTAGCTCACTGTTACAAGTTGATGTAGTTTTCCCCTAATATTTCTTCTACTGTAATTCTAAGCTTATTATATTTACTTAGCTCAGTTCTTTCACTCTACTTTTACTCAAATGTATGTGCAACTAATTTGCTGACTTTCCCTTGAATTTAGGTGTAGTTTAAGGCCTGTGTTTGGGTTCCTGCCAATGTATGTCATGGAATTTGGCACCGTTTACTAGTGTAGAATTAATTTCATTTAATCTGCTTTCAGTTGGCCAGTTACACAAAATCATAGAATCATCACTGTTATACCCAGATTAAGAGGATTATTCCAGAACTACTATCCAGGTAAAGATTAAAATCATTTAAATCAGTTTTATAAAACTGAAAAGTTAGTCTTTAGTGTCACTCTTTCTGATGACCAACTGTTTTAGGGTCACAAAACATAAATTTTAGATGACAGCATATTATTTTGAGTTGAGCTCCTATCCTATGTCAAAAGCAGCGCATTCTTTTTCTCCTATTCTCAGGGATAGCAGTGGAGCACTCACATATCTGACAACCTGTCCAACTGCCCGATGACAGTTAAGGGATGCTCCACCCCCAGAAATAAATGATATGTATATTTTAGTCTTTTTTTTGAACTCACAAGGGACTGGGGAGAATCAGTTTTGGCAGTGTTTTACAAGTAGAAATCACTCAGAAAGATGAGAAATGGAGGTAATGAAATTTGGCATTTCAAATGGCAAACATTTGGAAAGTCTGACAACAAAAGTTTCCACGCTTGTGAAAAGGAGCCAGGGGGGAACCATCGGTGGGTGCTCATCAAGTTCTGTTTGAAAACAAGTGAGAAAGATTCAGTTCAAAGTAGTCTAACAGAGGAAGCGTCTTACATTAAAAAGCAATCTCAATGAACCCAAGTGTAGGGCTTCATTTCCAGAATTCGATTCATGAACTTCCCAAATGTGTTCATTGGTACAGATATATTCAGCCCTCTCTAGAGCTTACCTTCTTTTAAACCATAAATAACTATGCATTACTATCACCGTGTCTAGTTTTATTCTAATAAGATTGCTTTCCAATCACATTGATGGGTAATATATATTATAGGTCACAGATAATCATTTATTCTTAGAGTTCCTTTCTTGACTACTCTGGTAGTTCTCTGAAGTTGTTCTTTTCTTGATGCCTGAAGATGCTCTTGGTTTTCATCACCCACTACCATTACCTGTTTGCCCTATTGGCTCTTGTTTGCATCTAGCCTCGGACATGGCTTTGTCTCCAGACTTCAAACTTAAGCTCAAACTTATGGACAGCACTTCTGCATGCTCTAGGAATAAGACCTTAAAAACGTTCAGTAGGCCAAGATTTTGATGCATCATACTTCTGTTTGCATTCCAGGCACAGCCTAGGGCAGTGGTGATAAACCTATAGCACCTTTGATGTTTTCAAGACAAAAGATGGTGATGTATGAATCATTTTTTTTCTAAATTAAAACTTCACTATTCAGGCTGCAGTGTTGGCACTTTTCGGGTGGCATGAAAGTATCCTTTAAAGAGAGGAAATCTTCAGCTTTATTAAGCTAAATTTATAGATATACTTTTATGACAAGGATATAGCTCAGTGGTTTATATGCCTGTCTCATAAATACAAGGTCCTGAGTTCAATCCCTGGTACTACAAAAACAAATACAATGCTACTTTTATGTACCATGGTTTTGGTTTTGAAGAAATCTTCCCCTAATCTTATAGACATTCCAGCTTTTTAAAAGTAGTGTGGGCTGGAGGTGTGGCTCAGTGGTAGAGCTCTTGCCTTGCATGCACAAAGCCCTTGGTTCAATCCCCAGCATCATAAAACTAACTAAATAAAAATGGTTTAGTATAATATTTTTGTATATTTTTAATAAAGTGAATTTATATTAGGTTACATTATGTTGGGCTGTTTTATTCAATCCAATTGAAAAATCAACATCTTTTAAAGGAAATTTTAGAATTATTGTATTAATATAGTCCTTTTTATAGCTATGTCCATCATATTCTATTTGCTTTCTTCATGTGCTGACCATTTTTATTCCGCTTTTCCCGTTTTCTTCCCTTTTCTATTTTATAAGTGATTCTATGTTATAAGTTTAGCCAAATATTTTTGAAAAAGTGTTAACTACAAGAACAAAAAAAGCATTAATTCACTTACGTAGTTAGCTTTTTGATATTGTTCATTCCTTTAGATGCATCAAATACATCATTTTTCATGCATCGGACAAACTTCCCTCAAAAGTTTCTATAGTGTACTTTCCTCGAAGTGAAGTTCTTGGACATCTGCGTTTGCGCTGCATTCCAACACTAGTGAATCTTCCCTTTCACACCTCTGAAGATGTTGCTGTCCTGCTGCGAAATGTTTTCCTATGAGAATTTTCCTCGCCTGCCTCCACATGAGGGCTTTTTCCTTTAAGATTTTCCTTTGTGATATTTTTAGTAATGTTATTAAGAAGTACATAGCATAATTTTCCAGAGGGATTTTGCAATTAAGGCTCTTCCTGGAATGTGCTTAAATTTTTTTTAGTGTAGAAAACTTTGAGCTTTATTTTTTAAATTTTTAAATGTATTCTACTTTCCCTTAAAAGTCCAGTTGCACATGTAGACACACACACACACACACACACACACACACACACACACACACACACACACACTTCCCTGATTTGCTTGAGGTTGTTACACCGCTCCCTGAGTGTCTTAGTTACTCTTCTCTCACTGATGGGACAAATATCAGACACTCAAAATGAAGGAAGGAAAGGTTTATTAGCTCACAGTTACTGGAGGTTTCAA
>PVJA010004142.1:22392-37487 GCA_004027025.1 Myocastor coypus | reverse complement strand
CTGGCCCAAGGCTGAGTGGAACATGGAAGACAGTGTCCAGTTCATGGCGGCGGAACAGCAACAATTGCGACAGAGGCAACCGACCAAACAGGGCAGCAGACAGAAACAGCAAGAGTCTGTCTCCCTGTCTCTCTTTTTAAAATACATCAGGCTCTCTGACTTAGCCTGTCCATCTCAGGCCACACCCATAGTCTCAGCAGTACTCAGACCATAATCGCAACAGTAATAAAGCACGTATTCCCAGTGGATCATCATTCAAGTCTCAAACTCTACAAGTCCTCGCCCATGATTGCATAAGGCTTTGGAGGGACAAGTAGACACAAACCATAACACTGAGGTTCTTTACACTTTTATTAAAATCATTTTTTATTTTAAATTTTGGATTATTACTGTTGCCATGTCTTTACTACTCTAAATGCTCACTTTAGACTCTGAAACTGTCATCTCTAGAAGTTAGGTACTTTCTTAAAACATCCTCAATATTTCTGCTTTTTGGAACCTGGAATCCAGGTACAGTAACTGCTGCTGTGTGAACTGCTGCAGGAGTGAATGCCAGGCCTTGAGGATCTTACTGTTGCAGGACTGCGGTCACGTGCCTATAGAGAGCCTTGGGCTTTGTTCTTGTGTGCATTGCTCTTACTAGGAAACAGGGGGCTGCCACGATGGCGATCTTTTTAGAGCTTTCAATAGCCCACTGGTCTCCTATGGCATCATTTTGCCACCACTGACATGTGGCTGTACAAGAGTATTTTATCTAGAGCCAATTATTCCTAACTACTGAGGCAAGACTTTCCTGAGTTCTCTATGTATTTCTACGTGCATCAGCAGGGTGTTTTTGTTGTTGTTGTTTGTTGTTTTACAGTCTGTCTGTAAGGAATAGCCACTTTTCCTGGCCTTATGTGAGTGTGTGAAGCACTATTCCCTCTCATTGTTTAGGATAGTTCTTTGATTGCCCCTGGAAGTTTCCTTAAATCCATACACCCGGGAGTAGTGTGCTGAATGCTCAGCAGGAGACCGTTCCCAGGACCTTCAGGTCCTCTCTGGGCACTTCTCTCTGTGCTTTTATTCTGGGCTAGGACCCCCAGCTCTGTTCTCCCTAGCGTCCACCTCCCGGAGAGCCTTCCCCACCCGCTTCTCTGAACTGTCCCTTCAAACTCTGCTGTTTATAGGACTCGCCTCCCTGGGTGTCCATCTCTGAGGAACTTGTATCTTTGGCTGCTGCTGCCCAGTAACACCATTTGCTGCTTTTTGTTACTGTTTCACGTAGCAGGGTAAAACCCTCTGCCTGTTACTCTACCTGGGCTGGAAAATAAATCTCGGCTGATCTGGGTAATGGAGTTGGACCCTAGGCAGGTCAAGAAATGCTAAACACAGGTAGAAAATCCAATTTATGATAAAATATTAAACACTATTTCTTCCTACATACCTGTAAACAACATACATACATATACATATTTTTTCAAGCTGTATTCCCCTATATCAATTCTAGAGAAGGATGGATTTTAATGAGTTTGAAATTTAATCCCAAATGATGGTCACTAAAAAAAATATAAAAGTGGCTATTATAAGAATTAGTAAGTATTGATAACTTAAGTGTGAACTTATATCCTACCTCTACTACAGTCCTTTCAAATTTCAAATATTCTTAAGTCATAAACAATTTTTGGCCCCATCTTACTAAGGAAAATTTTGAAGCTTTCTCTGCTAATCCTTGAGTCCAAAACTTGTGTAGCTGGGCCAGGGAGATAGCTCGGTGGTCTAGGCACCGGCTTGGCAAGCACAAGGATCTGGGTTTGATCCTTGGTACAACATGCTGTGCTGGCCTTGGAACCTCAGGCCTGCTGGGCAAGCCACCGAAGCTAGGTGTGATGGCATGTGCTTACAATCCCAGCCCTGGAGAGGCTGAGACCACGAAATCATTAGGAGTCTGAGACCCTACACGCCTCCCCCACAAAAAAAAAAAAAAAGAAAAAAGAAAAAAGAAAAAAGAGAAGAAGAAAAAAAATGTGTAGCTAATAGGATATTGAAGGAAGGGAATTAATTTGTTAAAACCTCTGATGAAGAAATTTCTATTTGCTGTTTTAAAGAAAGAAAAGGTTTATGTTGGTTCATAATTAGTAGAGGGTTTGAAATCTGTACTTGGCGTGTCAGAGAAGAGCTGCCCACAGCATGGCAGGCAGGAAGCAGTGAACACATGTGAAGCGATTCAGCCTGTCTGGCCTCGTAAGTACTGCCTTCCAGACAAGAGTTAACTTACTGGGTGTTTATGAATGTGGTATGTGCAGTATTGCCTGCAAGGTTAGTTATCCTTGAAAGATTTTCCTAAAAAGTTTTAATATAATACACTTATAGGGACTGGGGATTTGGCTCAGTGGTAGAATGCTTGCCTAGCGAGCTGGAAGCCCTGGGTTCGGTCCTCGGCACCAAAAAAAGAATAAAACCTCCTATAATACACTTATACACTTAGATTATTATTTTTTTGTAAGAACAGAACCTTTACTAAACTATATATAGCACTGAATATTCAGTTAAATATCTTTGGTTTTAACACATTCACTTCAAACACTGAATCCTTTCAAGTTTAAAATGAATTAAGAATGCTAATAAAAATAAAAATCTTGAAAAATAAGAAATATTTCTAGATGAAATTATGAGCAAATAAAGAATGAATTCATATTGGTTAAGTGTGTTATAAAAATTTATATTAGCTACTAAAATGAAATATAACTGGCTAGAAAAATAGATAAAATAGTCAGCTTCTATTAAAATTGAGGAGTTGAATAACACTGGAAAATGTCTTCAATAAGAAAATAATTCTAACTTTAAGTTATCTTCTTGTTATTGTGCATATTTTCTATAGTTCTGTATTTTTAATTTTTGAGGGATGTCACCTAGACAGAGTCACCTTTTTTTCACACTGAAGATCAAGTTATCAGCAAAGTACAAAACGGTAATTAAAATTTTCTAGTTCAGTGCCAGGCACACATGGTTCTTTTAATGAATCAGATTATCACAACTTTGTAAGGATTAATTAGGTGATTGTAGAAGTTCCTTTACATTTCAGAACACTATGCCACTAGATCACTAAGTGGCAGCCTGGTAACTCAAAGAGCTAACAGAAGCTCAGAAAGTCCAACATACTTCATTTCACCAGAAGAGTCTGAAAATTCTTGATTAACTGCAATATTAAAAGATTATCATATATTTTTCTTTAAATAGTAACTAGAATTCAGTATTGACTAAAGTTTGTATCAGTACTAATTATAAAATACTGTGGAAAAGGAAGGATGTTAAAATACTTTTGTTCTAAAAAATTACAGAAAAATATTGCTAAACCTACATGCATCTCACCTCCAGATAAACACTAAAATGTTATCATGGTTAACATTAGATAGAAATAAATACTTTGGAGTAGTTTTACATTTTTAGAAACATTTTCAATTCAGTATCCTGTACCCTTCATCCACCTTTTTCTAGTTCTAATGACTTACATTCCCACATTTTCTACAATTCTGAAATAACTAGCATAATATTATGACCTACATTACAGGCTGTTATCCTATTTTACCCCTAACATTCTCCTTCCAGGATCCATTCCAGGGCTTCATGTGTAGTCATTCTGTACTCTCGGGGTCTCCTTCAATGAATGCTATCTTCTGTCTAATCTTGGTTTGTGAGTACAACCATGAAAATTTTAAAATAATGCCAATCAATGTTTTCTAGAATTTCTTTTAATTTACTTCTGTTACCTTTAACTTGGCTTTGTGTTTTCACATGAGTAGGAATTTTCATTGGACTTGGGGACGAGTTTCTCAGAGGCAAAATGTATTTCTCATTACATCCTACCAGACACTGCCTTAACTCAACATTTCTTACCTCTGATGATGTGGACTTCATCACTTGGTTAAGGTGGGGTCTTACAGGTTTTTCTCCCTGTGAAAATCATTGTTTTAGTCTTTTTACACTGTACTGTTGGGTAACATGTGACTCGGTATGTGTCACATCCAGTGGAGTATGGAATTTTACTCCATGAAGGATAGAAGCTCTGTACAGATTATTTGATTTTTTTTTGATGAGTAAGTATTTTGCCTTTCTCCTTTTCTTAGCAATTTTCCGAGTACCAGGAATTTTGTCCTTCAATGAGGATATGCTTATATGGCTCCCAATTTCAGTGCTTGGTCAGGGTGTCCGAGGCAGAAAAAATGAATTGCAAAAGCACACGGGGGACAGAGATGTGCTCAGCCCATAGCAGTCGGAAAGCAGAAAACAAAGGGAGGAGCCCAGCAAGGGGAGAACTCACTCTTCCAGGGCACAGCCTCCCACCTGTTTCTTCTGACCAGGCCCTGTCTCCCATAAGCATATTTAGCCAAGAACTCATCAGTGGAGGAACAGACTACTTAGTACAGTGCCCCACGGATCCCATCGCCCAGCTCTACATACCAGGTACTGGGCTGGGAAGATTGCGTGGTGGTCTAAGTGCCTGCCTGGCACGTGTAAGGGCTTGAGTTTGATCCCTGATCCTGCATTCCACGCCAGCCCTAGAAACCCAGAAGCACAGTGCTAGGCACTGAAAAGCCATGGTGGCACATGACTCTAATCCTAGCACTGAGGAGGCTGAGGCAGGAAGATCATTATGAGTCTGAACTGTGTAGCGAAACTATGTCGAATAAGCAAATAAGTAAATAAATGCTCAATACTTCTGGGGAACACATTAAATTTAAAACTCTAATATGCTTCCATCTTTTAAAGCAATCATTTCCATTAGGATGTACTCAGATGTTTACCTTTTGGATTATAATTCAATGTTTTGCTATCCAAATGATTCCTGTTTTCTTCACTGGGACTATTCTTGATTAGCATCTGTTTCCTTCTGACATGCCTCAATACATTTTTCAAACATTTCAAGCTTATCTTGCATTTTCCCTGCTTGCTTGTAGAAGCAGCTATTTCCTTTGGAGATTAGTATTTAGCAACTGGTTATGTTTGTTTTTACTGAGGTATTATTGTTTTATGTTATTTTAACAAACAGCTAAAATATGAGTGCCATAAAACCCATGCACACGTAGTGACACACGCGCATTTTCTGCAGCTGTCTGCGTGCGTTGCTGTGGTTATCACTGACTGCACTTTAGCATCGTGACATCCGCTGGCTCCCCCCACTCCTCATTGGCAACTTCTACCTCTAACAATATCAAACCTGTTGCTGATTATGTGCAATATACTCAGAGTAGCTTCAGTCGTCCTAACCCATTACTGTCAAAAATAAATTTACCACTTAGAACAGCGTTTATGCACAGTTCTATTTTAACTTTTTGGTATCCAGTCAAAACACTGCTTCCTGAAGCTAACTTAGGCCACTTCCCTTTCCTCCATCTTGTAACCATTGATAACTCATTAAAAATAATTTCATGATAAGATGTGCTAAGTTACTAAGGATGCCAAAAGACACAAATTGTTGGTTTAAAATGACAGAAACTTGTCCTCTCCTATCTAGAGGCCTAAAATCTGAAATCCGATGTTGCCAGTCCCATATTCCCCTGGACACCCTAGAGGATAGTCTGTCCTTTGTCCTTTTAGCTACTGGCTCCTGTTGGTCATTCTTCACTTGTAAGCCTGTCATTTTAGTCAGTGACTTCACGGTCCCATTGCTGCCTCTTCTCTGTTCCCTCTGAATGTCTCTCCTAAGGGCACTTGTCACTGGATTTAGGACTCAGCCTGATTATCAAAGATTCTATTCTCATCTCAGCAGCCTTGTCTTAATTGCACCCTTATCACAAATAAGCTAAAGTTCATGGAATATGGGAGTTAGGACATATCTTTTGGGGACTAACCATTCAGGGTACAAAAAAAAAAAAGGTAGTGATACTTGAGATTATGCTTGCCTCATCCAAGTACATTGTCTGAGGCTTTGGGACTTAACTTTTGTATGATACATTTCCTCACCCTGCGCACCTACTGGTGCTTTGGTTTGCTCTAGATTGGTGCTACACAGGTTGACTCCACTGAATTTTCTAGGGAACTAGGCTTCACACAGTTAATACCGGCAGCTGCACAGCACTTGAATTTAGTGTATTCATTTTGTCTTAAATTCTTTAAAAGTAAAAATGAAAAATAAAAATCCTGTGTATATTGTTTTTGAAAGGCAATGTAAGATACTTTTAAAAATCATAAACTCCGTAAAAAGTCTACCTGTGTTAAAATTTTGACTTCTCCTACAAAGTTGCTTTACCTTATGCATTAGTCCTTATACATTCATTATCTCTGTATACCTTTAGCATAGGATTACTAAGTATTTTACACACACACACACACACACACACACACACACACACAGATGAGTGTCTGGAATTGTAAAATGTGTTATAAATTATTATGGGAATAATAACTGTAAGCATTCTCTAAAATAACTCCATATTGATAAACCTAGTTATACAATCTACCTTTATATGAATTTCTGCCTACAAAGTTTCCAGAATTTCAAAAAAGAGTCTAGTATAAGTACTTAAATTAAAAAATACACAATAATTAGCACAGGTAACATGAAAGCATAAGGCAAACCTACAACTTTGAGTGAAAACTTATCATTTGCTTGGGGAAGTTTGAGGTCCAGGAAAATTATTTCACTTCCATCAGGAACAACCAGCTGCTCAGGGCACTTATTCACCTTTGGGTCACTGACGCTCATTCAGCTTACAGCAAAAATAATTCAAAATCATTGTCATTTAAAATCTACTCAGTACTATCTCAGGAAGGACTTGCTTTACTTGCTTTGGCTTTCAAAATTTCCATCACTTTAAACATAGGGCATGTAGCCAACTAGATGGTGAAGTTAGACTATAACACCAGGTCTATGGTTTGGGTGTAGATGTCCCCACAAAGCCTCATGGGATTTCTGGTGTTGCTTTTGAGAGGTGGCCCATTCTAGAATGTGCAATACTGGGATTAGGATGGGCAATTACTAAATCAGTCCACTGTTTGGTTTGGCATAGTTCTGGCTGTGGATAATGGAAAAACCCACTCTTGGTGGTCAGCCTGGACAGAATATAGGGCAAGAGGGTTGCTGCTGTTGCTTGCTACCTTCTGCCTCCCTGCTCTGCAATGTCCCTTTGACCATGGTACCCTTTCTTGGAAGCAGCGAACTACGAACTGAAACCTCTACAAACTGTGAGCTAAGATAACCTCTCCTCCTTGGGGTATAAATAATCAGAAAAGTGACTAAGATAGTCTTTCCTCCTAGGGTTCTCAGAGAGGCTTGGAAGGTGCTACATAAGACTGACTCCACTCAATTTAATATGGAAATAAGTAGATATCAGTTTGCTAGACATCACTTCTACTTTTCAATGGCATTCTGAAGAGCAGACCTATGGGGAACATTTTAAGAATATCTTTATGAAGTATGACTTACACATAGCAAAATTCACTCATCTTAAATATATAATTCAATTTATTTTTAATAAGTTTATGTGACTATTGCCTCATCCAGTTTTACATCCATCATGGAGGAATTTAAAGGAATAACTATCTGATTAAATTGCCTTACTTCAAGTAAGATACTATTAAAAGAGTAATAACAGGATTTTAAAACACTTTAAATCTGAAAATATAATTTTAATATAATTCTATATAATGTAGAGTTGTCATTAAGTTTTACCTTATGTAATGCAATATTGTGAATACATTTATGAGTCATATTAAACATTTTATACCATATTTGCAAATTTCAGATATACTGGTGTCTTAGTTACTTTTTACTCATTGCTGGGACAAATATCCAACACTCAAATGAAGGAAAGAAAGGTTTATTTAGCTCATAGTTACTGGAGGTGTCAGGCCATATTTGGCTGGCCCAAGGCTGAGTGGAACAGGACAGAGAGCATCCAGTTCATGGGGGCGGAACAGAAACAGTCGCAACAGAGGCAATCGACCAACCAAGGCAGCAGAGAGCAATAGCTCTAGTCTGTGTCTCTGTCTCTCTTTATATTCCATTCAGGCTCTCCACCTCAGCCTATCTGCCCCTTGGCTATACCCATAATCCCAGAAGTATTCAGATCATAATCCCATCAGTATTAAAACATATAATCCCAGGGATCATGGGTCAAGTCTCAAATTCTGTATCAGTACTAAATCATGTAATTCCAGTGAATCATGAGTCAAATCTCAATCTATAGAAGTCCCTGCCCCATGACCACATGAGGCTTTAGGGCAGCGGTTCTCAACCTGTGGATCAAGACCCTGGCCAGGGCCGGGCGTGGTGGCTCATGCCTGTAATCCCAGCACTCGGGAGGCTGAGGCAGGAGGATCGGTGCGAGTTCGAGACCAGCCTGGGCTACAAAAGTGAGCTCAAGGCTGGCCTGAACTGCATAGCGAGACCCTGTCTCAAAAAGACAAAAAAAAAAAAAAAAAAAAAAAAGACCCTGGCCAGGGTTGAGCAACCAAAACACAGGGGTTGCCTAAAGCCATTCCAAATCATAACTGTAGCAAAATTACAGTTTTGAAGTAGCAACCAAAATTATTTTTTGATTTGGGGTCACCGCAACATGAGGAACTGTATTGTGAGGTTGCGATATTAGCAAGGTTGAGAACCACTGCTTTAGGGGGACAACTAGACATAAACCATAACAACTGGCATGCATGTAGTAGGTATATAATTTCTTAATTTTTACTAAGTACTTAAACAAGTCAACTTACCTATCTTTAGTTTTCTTCTATGCTTAAGTGTTTCATATCCACAATCAATGACTAACTATATACACCATCACAGGAAATTATGGATATAGTGGTAAAAATGGTGTAATAATGATAGCTAATACTTTTACAGTACTGTTCTGTGTCAGATATTAGTGTAACAACTCATTATTAACTATTTTTACTTAAGGACTAATTTGGCTGTTAAAGTGAAGGCAGAAGAGGGAAGGTAAATTATCAATGTTATAAATGATGGAATTCATTTAAATTAGAGCTCAAATTTTCTCTTGTCACCATCCTTGTTAAGTTCATGTCCAGCATTCAAAAATATTTTTTTAACTGTTAAAACTATCCATATTAGCTGAATTCCACAGCTATGCATGATGTCTTCACTTATTTGGCCTTCCTGACCTTCTGTTATATTCACCCTAAACATCTCCAATCTTGGTTTTATTCAAACATTTATTCTATGAGATTGAATGTGCAGTGAACTAAACAGCAACAAACAAAAACTAATGAATACTTAACACTTTCGAGCGCTTTCTGTCTAGCCTTAGCTCTCACCACTGCTCACCAACCTCCTTGCTTTTGTTAACTTTCTTTTATCCTGTGTACGGTACACATGATTAGCAGCCATAGTGAACTCATGAGGCATTAAGCAGTGACTTTCTTAAGAATTTGATAATTAAGAGGAATACTTTTGACAGGCAGTGAGGGTGAGCCTGACACACTGAGGGATAACTACTAATTATCTACACTGTGTCCTAAGGTAGAATTTAAACAGGCGCTGTTGGCCTCTTGTCACTGTAATAATATAAGAAAACTATGGCCTAATGATCTGGAAGATGGGACCTAGCTGGCAGCAGGAACTTGTGAGACATAATCTTACAGATTAATTCTTGTCCCTCACCCTTTCTTCTTTGACTCACTGTTTGTGCTTTCTGGTGACCATGACATGAGCAACTTTCTTCTGCCACGCCTTTCTGCATGAGTTTTCTGCCTCCCCACAGGCCTAAAAGGAACAGAGATAGTCAACCTAAGTCTGAAAACTCTTAACTGTGAACCAAGCTTTATTTCTTCTCCCTTAGCTCACTCAAGGTCTAATCTTTTCCCCAAATCCCTGCCTCTGAACATTGTTGCTTTGGGGATAAAGTCTCAAAGACAGAGAGACCTTCTGAGGACACTCTAGATCCAAGTGGAAACAGGTGCTTTCCTTGGTGGATGTATTCCTAAGAACCAATAGTTATGCAAAGAAAAAGAACTTGACTTCTTCTGAATGTCTTAATTGTTCTCATGGTTTGGCTTACTTCACACACTGCAATCTGTAAAACTGTGGAGTCCTTGTTTGAAGGTTGTATTCCTAAGGCTAGGAGAAAAGTTCAGCAAAATGGTGTATCAGAATTATGACATGGTAAGGATGACTATCTGTTGAAGGTGTGAGGTATTTCCAATGTTGTGCCTAGGTAGACAGAGTCCCACTGTGGGGTTTTATCACGCTGGCATGCTGGTCCTCTAGCCCTGGCAATATCATGTTTACTTGTATCTAGAACACTAACATCTCTCTTTTCACTTTCATGTGATTAGAATTATTTTATTCATATTTTGGGTGGAACTTGCAGAAAAGAGAGCCCAATGTAATACAATTTGCTGGAGCTAATCATAACAGATGTATTTATGTCACTGGTTTGATGATAGGTATATGACCTAGCCCTGGCTAATCTTATGTAAGGGAAGGGTGTTCCATATATGGGGAAACACATGGGATAAACACTATTTTTCTTTGATTGACAAGTGACCTCATCAAGGATGATGCTTGAAGACATGGCACCCATGTCATGACTATAAGGCAAACAAGAGGTTATGAAAAACTGTGGAGCCTGGATTCTCAGTAAAAATCAAAGGTTTATGCACTATTGTCTTTGTTTCACATTTGTTTTCACTGATATAATTTTTTACTTGTCTATCATTTGCTTTCACCCCTTTTGTTTCCCCCCATCCTCACCATAACTTGGGAACATAATTTTAAGCGTTTTTTTTTTTCTTTTAACAAACATTTCCATGCTCTTTGTCATCCTCGTGAAAAATAAGTTATGTCTTAGAGTGTTCTTAGGCCTTTAGTCATTAATATGAGGGCCTCTGGGCTATAAACATCTTTCAAGTCTATCAAATTCTTCATGAAATCTGTTTGGAATGTTTTAAAACTCAAAGCCCAAGGCTAGTCAATGCTGCTCCTCCTCCATGGACTCTGCGATTCTCCATTCTCAAGTTTTAACTGAGGCTGTCCTCAAGCTAGTTTAGTCTCCACACACAGAACAGATAGGAACTTTCTGAGATGCTAAGTATATTTTTCCAGTGTCCAATTCTGAGTTCTTAATAATCATAGAACTAAAAGTCTTCCACTCATGTTATGGAACAATTGGGAACTGACCAAGAAAGGCTTCCTGCCTTATCAATGTTAGTAAGCAGCAGAGAGTAATTCCAAAGTAACGATTTTCTCTATGTCAGATTTTCTGTATGCCATGTCTCACTAAAGATTGAAAAGCTTGTGTGATTGTTATGGAAGACAAATGCCTCCTCTCTTTTTGGCTGTGGGGAGTGGGAAAAGTTCTTGCACATTTCAGCGCATAATACCAAGAGCATCTGTATGTCTTCCAAAATTACCTTTGCAAAATTCATAATAGCAAATTTGGAGAACTTCTCAGTAAGAAGAGACGCCAAAATCTTCAACACTGTTACTTGTATACCTTTGTCTGATGGCTTTTTGAGTTTACTTTGAAACAGGAGACAGAGGCAGAGACACAGAGAGAGAGACAGAGAGAGAGAGAAAGACAGAAAGAGAACTTCTAAGATCACGCACACTGTCCATCTGAGGGTCCAACGCCAGAGGCGACGCTCAAAACACCAGCGCTGTCCGAGGCCAGGCAGAGGGCAGGGCTGGGCCGTTTGGCCCGCCTTCCGCTTCGGGGCCTGGGAGGGGCGCGCCCTCGCGGGCGGGCGGGCGGCCTCAGGTGCCAGCGCCTGACGGGCCGTGGAGCGTCGGCGCCTCCTTCCCCAACCTCGGCCCAGGAAGGGGGAGCGGGGTCAGCCGCGCGGGCTATAAAGGCGCCCGTACCGCGCCCGCCTGGGCTCGCCTGCGGCCCCGCCTTCCGCTCGATCCTCTCGGGTCTCGGCTACGCGGGCTGAGGCGGACCATGGCGGCTCCGGCGCCTCCGACCAAGGGCTCCGACGCGGAGCTGGCGGCCGCCTTGGCGGACGTGCCTGAACTGCGCCAGCTCCTGGACAACGACCCGTATCTGAAGCCCTTCGCCGCGGACTTCCAGCGCAGGTACCGCCCGCCGTCCCGGGCCTCTCCTTCCCCTGTAGCCCGTAGCCCGCAGCCCGCAGCCCGCAGCCCGCCTTCCGGGAGCCCGCCGGGCGCTCGCCCCGCCCCGCCCTGTCGCGCCCCGCCGCGCCCCGCGTGTCCCTTTCCGCGCGCCGTAGCCGCCCGGCGCCCGGAGGACGCGCGAGGGGCGGGGCGAGCTCTTGACGGGTGCCCGCCGTCTCGCGACTCCTAGCCTCGGGCAGGCCTTCCTTCCCCCTCCCCCTCCGGCGAGCGACGGGGCGCTGCGTGGGGAGGACGTGCGGCGCGTGCGGAGAGGACGTGCGGCGCGCGCGGGCTGCGCGGGGCCCGCGACGGGAGGGGCGGGGCGGGGTGCGCGCAGAGGAGCGGCGCGCTCGCGACGTGGAGCTCAGCACGCGGCCCGCGCGGCTACTTTGCCGCCACCAGCGCTGTTGGGGACGCGCTGTGACTCGGCTCCTGCCAGCACTACGCCCTCGGGTCAGGTTCTCTTCCCCGGAGCCGACCCTGAAGGGCAAACGCGCTGCCGCGGCTGTCGAGTCGGACTTGCCGCCCGGAAGAGGGCGGGAGGCGGGCGGGCGCTGCCCGGCTGGGAAAGGGCGCAGGAGGGCGCTTAATTATAGCGCGGCTCCCCGGCCGCTAGGGTCCGCCGGCCAGTTGACGACTGACAGCAAGCATTTACTAGTGACTGTTTAGTCAACCAAAAAGACAGTGTCTGCTAATGTTAGGTAAGGCTCATGTGGTAAGGGAGCCCGCTGTGATTTAGTTGTTGCTTTTTTTTTTTTTCTTCCTCAGCAAGGCCACTGACCTGAGCTGCTTCAGCTCCTGTTGTGAAAGTATCTTGCAGAATTGCACAGGCAGGACGGGAACATGAGGTCCTTTACCTCAGCCTTCCAGGACGTTGGCATTACAGGTGTGTTGCACACCTGTTTGTCAGAGTCACCACAAAGTGAAAACTCTCCTGGCAACAGGGTCGGACTAGTTAATTTATTTTAAGCCATAGAAAATTATCTAGCTAACGACATGAAGCACCCTTAAAATAACCAAAGTAGGTTGCTGTGTGGATGGAAAGCACAATTCAAGATCGTGTCCTCACACTCATGTTGTTGCCTGTATTCGGTTCCGTACATCTTTAATAAAAGAAGCTCCTATGAACAAAAACGCTAGCGAAGGGACAGTAATTATATGCATCTTCTTGCAGAGTTTCTGTATCAGATTGAATGAGCTCTTCTCAGAGTAGCCGTGTTGCTCATTTCATCAGGGTATTGTACAAACAAGTGGAGAAGAGTCTCCTGAAATTGTTTTCACATAAAATACATACATGCTTTCAGAGTTTCTACATAAGCTTCAAATGTAAAGACTGGTTTTGATTTAAATAGAGTAAAAGTAAAAAAAAAAAAAATACAGTGAGACTAGATGCTAGTGAGGCTTTTTTGATGTGCTTATACAATAGTAATGACTACTTTAGTTGTATGTCTTGTAAAATAATCTTACAGAAATGTTTTAAAGAAGAGTTACGGAAATACTCCCATCTACCCCTCCCTTCCTCTCTTTTGTTGACATCATCTTGCTGTTTATGTCACGATGACAAAGCGCAGAATGTCTTGGAATTCATAACATTCCTCCTGCCTCAGCCTGCCTAACGCTGAGATTACAGGTATATACCACCACATCCAACATCCACTCCCCTTTTAAACAGTCACAAGAAGACAAATATCTTTTGTTTAGGGTTTAATGTACTTTACTATGAGCTCCACTGGGATTGAAACAATTACAGCCATCTTTCATGGTTTGTCAAAACTAACAAGGGGTACAAAGGCCAGAACAGACAAGTGAGGAGGGGATTACAGTGCGAATAGTCTGGCCCAGTGGGTCCTGTGTGCCCCACTCTGACCTGAATTTTACTTGTGTCCTTGTTTCTGAGTAATTGCCATTTTCCAGCGCACATGTTCCATTTAGGCATGTCAAAAAGTAATTTGACATTTGGCAGTTGTAGTTTTTGTTAACAACTGAAGAGTTAAAAAAAAAATGATTTGTCCTTCAGAATCTGGTCCTTGAGACTGGTATTTACTGCTACAGCTTGAATTTGGCTTTTCTAGAATTCAAAAGTGATGTGTAAGGAGGTGGGATGTTTAAAATGCGTTGAGCTCATGAAGGCTTCTGCTTTGCAAGTAAGACCAAAGGTATAAGAAAGAATTCAAGCTGTTCTTGGAGCCCTTTTGCCCTTCACAGAAGGGCCCAATGTTGGCCCTCTGGAGAATGCATCAAGAAGGTACCATCTTGGAAATGGAGAGCAGTCTTTAACAACTGAACCCATCTATGCCTTGGTTTTGAGCTTTTCCATTTTCCACAGTGGTTAGAAAATACGTTTTTGTTTTTTATTTTGTTGTTGTTGTTTGTTTGTTTTGTTTTTTGTAAATTAGTTTCAGGGCCAGTGTTAAGGCAGCACATGTGGATAGTTTGTATTTTATTTTTATTTTAGGAATTCTCTTGAGTAGGTTGCTTTTGGCCCAATATGAATATATAACTAGCTGACCATTTAGGTATAGGGTATGCTTGATACACAGGAAAGAAAATTAGAAGTAAAAACCATAACATTTATGGATGGTGATGCGGGAGGCAGTTTCATCTCATTGATAAGACTCTTACCTTTGCTTACCTTTTCTTAGATTAAACTCTTCTTTTGCATGTTTGTTGTTATTTTCACCTTATCTGTAAGAGTTCTGAATAAAGTATGGGGGGACTGGTGAGTTATTGTGCCACAAATAAAAATTAATACAATAGTGTGTCAACATCTGTGAGTTCTCATTATTGCCACATTTGGAGCTTTTGCTTTTGTTTTCAGTCTCTTGCTGACACTAGAGTTGGTTGCATAGTCATGTTTCCAAACTCTTAGTGTTTTATATCAAGTCCATTTAATTATTCCTGTACGACATTCTGTCTTGAGTTAGCCAGAGATCTCTCCTCAGAGCAGTTACCCAAGGATCTAGAAAAGAAGCATTGGGGCCAGGGAGATAGCTCTGTGGCACAAGTGCCTGCAAGTCCAAGGTCATGAGTTTGAACCCCAGTCCTG
>PVJA010004142.1:0-22292 GCA_004027025.1 Myocastor coypus | reverse complement strand
TTTGAACCTGCCTTACCTCCTGGCTTTGCGTAATAAAACATCCGTGAGAAGTGGAGTTGGCAGGCCACCCATTCTACAGGTCCTCTCCTGTCTCTTTTAGTGAGAAACCTTTTTCAGTAAACCTTGTTACTCTTAAAGAAAACAACAGCAAGGATCTAGGAAAAAGTTATTTTGAAATGTTTTCAATATTTCAAAAATTGAATTTTGAATTCAATCACAATGACATAGAATAGAGAACATGTTGTAGTATGCATTTGCAGTGAAGTCATTTGGATGATTTGTTGGTCAGTGCAGGCTGGCTTGTCATGTGCGTGGAGCAGAGGACTGACATTCGTGAATACTGCTCAGATGACTACAATTGCACCAATACTATCTGTACTCTTTTTAAAGTTTATATATTACCTTCATGTACATTAACACGACAAAGTAGGTAAGGAAGGGGTTTGTCCTGTGTTACTAAGGGAGAAAATGAGATTTGATCAAGTGGCTGATGGGAGTTCACAAAGAGTAAGTATAGTTGAGTTTAAGTTCGCAAGCTTCTTAGTAATTTAATGGGTCAATCTCTCCTTTTTTAGCATTGCTCATTGTGAACTACTTGGTTTTTTTGAAGTCATATTTTTCTCTTTCCGTTATCTTTGGGGATTTTCCCTTCGCCTCTTTCATACCAATTAATGTAAGAGTTTCTTGGGAGAGTGCCCTAGATCTGTCTGTATTTCTACTGAATATAATTTTCCTAGATATTCTTATCCGTCCTATGATTTCATCTCCTGAAGCTTACCTGTATCTTCTTTCAATCCAGATATTTCTCATAATAGATATGATAAATATTCTTATTTTCATATCTTGCAAGTACAAAGCTCTGTATGTATAAAACAGAATTTAAGCTTTTTCTTTTTTTGGGAATTGAACTTAGGACCTTGTGCTTAACAGGTGGACACTGTGCCACTGAGCCATATCTGCAGCTCTTGAATTCAAGATTTTCATACCAAACCTATTTGTGCCTTTATATATCATTTTATTGTGTAATATTCACATTTATCAAGTATTCAGACTTGAAATTTAGGGTAAGTTCTTAGTATTTCTCTGTGCTCCTTTCCTCATCTCTTAGTTTCTATCTCTTTCAAGTGTGCATCACCTTAATGTTACTCTATGTAAAGGATCATATTTGGTTAACAAGAATAGTCTCATAGTTTTGCCCACTTTTGAAATGTTTACCTCACTCTGCACATGTCACCCATCCTCCAAAAGAGTAAGTAGAATGAATTAAGGCATGATATTCCTCTGCTTTAGTCTTTTCAGTAGTTCCTCATTTCTCTCAAGGAGCCCTACATACTCCTTCTCAAGACCTGTAAGAATCTATTCCTCCCTGTGGACCTGTTTAGCCTCGTGTTTGTACCCTGCAGCATCTCTCTGTCCAGTATAATCAGAGAGGGCCTAATAGGAGAGGGTTACTGACATATATGGGACTGTCCTGCGAGGTACATGTAAATATCACAGAAGAAAGTCAGAGACAGGATACCACTTTCCATAGTTAATCATTTGTCCTTGAATGGTGAATGGTGAATAGTTATATATATATATATATATATATATATATATATATATAGTGGGTTGTACAGCACAATAAAATATAAGACCAAGAACTGGAAAAGTTTTCTGATCTTGTGCAGTATTGGGGATTATACTCATGACTTTGTACTTTGCAGGCAAATGCTTATTCTACTGAGCTATCTTCCCAGTCCCCTCTGATCTTTATTAGAACAATGACATATTTTAACTTAGCAGGTGTGAATCAGTCAGCCTTTTCCTGTGTTTAGTTTTCATGAATATAAAACAGTTTATCCCATGAAATAAATTCTCTGATAAAGGTGAAAGGGTGTGAGCTTGAAGCTGTGCCAACGTATTTTCCTTTACAACGTATCCTGCCACAGGTTTTGGACTAGCCCTGTGTCTTACTCTTCTTTTATATGTGTTATGGTTTCTGCTTGATGCATTCTTTTTCCAGTTCTCATATGTTTTTATGCATGCCAGGTGCCATGGATGAGAAATCTGTTGTGTGCCTTTCCTGGTTTCTCCCCATTCTTCAAGCTTAAAATGAGGGAAGAGGTTTTGGAAGGCTGTGGGTTTAAGTATTATGATTATGTGGAAGATATCTACTAAATTAGAAATTAAAAATAGTTTTTATTTTGGTATCTAATTGGGATTGGAAAGAAAGGTAGATTCATCATGTCACCTGCTGTGCCAACAGTTGATTCTCATGGCATGAAAGTTTTAAATGATCATTGAGTGGTATAGTTTTGTCATAGTACCCAGTCATATTGTGGGCTCTGAAGAGAGTCAGATGTCAGTGATATCAGAAGGCAGGGAAGAGTCTGAAGACTATGCCATGTTTGTGACTTGCTCTTCTATTCTGCTGGGTTTGTTTTCCCCACAGAGCTGAGGTCTGTACTAATTCTAGAATCACTCGTGGATTCTCTGCAGTGGTGGTCAAGAGGTCCTGACCTCTTCTCATTTTCAAACTGCGTGAAAATGGCTTGATGGAACATTTGAGTCTAGCTTGGGTTGTGGTACATGGTGTACCACCTCTGGAGAAGCGACTACCTGTGGTACCTTCTTAGAGGATTTCTTTCTGTTCTCACCAAGCTGGGCCCTACCTCGTTAGTAGTGAGATGATAATACAGTCTCTGAAATGTGCTATAGTTTTAGACTGATAAGCATATCATGCTGCTCTTATCTGAAAGCATGCATTAAGCTTCAATTATACATTTGTAGGTATTAAAGGAAAACATGAAAGTGTGTTTTTCCAAAAGAGTTGTGGCTACCAGGTGCCTTTCACTATAAAGTGAGCTTTTCTAAAAGACTGAAGAATAGATCTTTTCTTATGGCGATGTGTGCTCATCAGTGTATATTCACCACTTTTGAATCCAGGGTTCTTTTGTGTTTAGACACATTCAGTTTTGTATTTAGGTCAACAGGAACCCAATGCCCTGACTAAAAGTAAAATTTTATATTCAACCATGCTATGTAAGTTACTTTTATTGATTTATTGTAGAATTTCTCTGCAGATTATTTAACATTGTCTGAGTTATGGTGACAAGTGATAAAACTATTGATTTGTTATGTTTAAATAGCTAGAATAGATACAATTTGGTTTTATCACGTGTAGACTTTTAAAAGATTTCACATTTTGCTGAGTGGTTGTGTTATAAAGTAAAACAGCAAGACAGTGCTTGAAGCTTGATAGCTTTCAGTCCAAGAACAAATTAACCACTGAACTTCAGTTCTTCCTTGGTGAAAGACAGGTAGAATCTATTCAGAGTTTGTCCACTGAATAGGGTTAGAAATATATATATATATATACATATATATATATATATATGTATATATATATATGCCCAGCAAATAATAATTTGATGATATTATTCATTGACTTTCCAACTTCAATATTATAGAATTTAATGTTCACAAGATTTTATTATTGTTAGCTCTTTAAGTGCTTTATCTTGAAATCAAATATCAGCTAAATACCATGGCCGGAAACTCCCTACACCTCCCTTGATGGTTCACTATGTCCACTTTAGAGGGTTCCTTCTTTTTCCTGCAGAAGTGATTGTAAGAATGAGGTAAGGCGGGTGGCAATTTTAATCGCAATTTAATAGAGAAGGGAAAGAATATGTTTAAATTTTGATCTTTAATTTGGAGTCAAAATGATAAGGCAATTGTCAGTTTACTATAAGCTGAAGGCAAGATGAGTCCTGGGATATAATGAGCACAAAGCTCCTTTTATTGAGAGAGGTAAATGTTAGCCTGCAGAAATTCACAATCACTGTTCTCTTGATCTTCCTTTTCAAGTTTTTTTTTTCCTTTCATCTGACTGCTAAGTATTCATATTCTCAGGCATCAAATAGCTGTGGGGATTTACTTCCTCCTGAACTCTACATGGTTTGAAGACATGGTTTTACCATGTTTACTAAGAAAAACTAAAATAAGACCAATGTAAAATATATATAACATTAGCTTAAAAGTTTGTAATGGAAGGAGCTATTCTAATGTGGTCTGAACATGTGATATTTGATATGTTATTAAGAAAATATTTAAATCCTACGTCCTGCCTTTTGCTTTTTCTCTTTTGATATTTGTGGATTTCAGCTGATTTGATTTTGCCATGAAATGCATGAAACAACAGAATACTCAAGTATCAGTTAGTTTTCCCATTTTTGGACAAAGTACCAGCCACGTGGAATTTAAAAGATGTTTAATTTGGCTCATGGGTGGCACAGGATTCGGCCCATGGTCAGCGGATTCTAAGGCCAAGGCATATGGGAGATGGGCCTGGCAGATAAGCTGCTTATTTCATGGGAAGCAGAGCAGGAAGTGGTGCCAGGGAAGGGAGCTTGGCCAGATACAGCACCCAGACATAGCCTCCATGACCTGCACAGACCCAGAAGTGTACTTTACTAATTCCCTGAATGGTTCACAGGCCCATCAGTTTGACAGGTAAGGTAGGCCTTAACAGTTCATATAATAGGTTAATGCATTTTTGAGTGATCAGTTATAGTGAAAGTTTCTGGGTAGCTATACATGTTCTGTGTTCCTGTACATAAACTTTTTATACAGGTAAACTTGAGGTTTTCCAAATATACATCACACACACACAAAATTTTAGCAATGCTGTGGCCAATGATATTATATATTCACTATCATTTAAGTTATGTTATTCATTAAAAGCATGTAGCCCCAGGCTATATTTAGTCACACATAGCTAAACAATACATAGGTGCATGTGTTTACTGAGACATGGTATGAGTTCTATATTTAGACTTGTATAAGGGAAAACCCACTCTACCTCTCACCACAGTGTCCCATAAGCTGAGTTACCGGTAGTGAGGCTTGTATCAGCAGAGTAAAGGTGAGCTGTTTGGGTCTTAGTGTGGATTATCCTCCTTACCCCAGTGGGTACAGAACCTGGGTGCTCCACCTCTGAGCCACAGCCACAGTGTTTCTTATTTATTTATTTTTAATGTGAGGTCTGCTGAATTGCCCAGGCTAGCCTTGAACTTGGAATTCTCCTACCTCAGTCTCTCTGGTAGCTAGGATCATTATAGATGATCATATCATCAGACCTGGCTGGAATCTGTCTGTCTGTCTGTCTGTCTGTCTGTGTCTGTCTGTCTGTCTGTCTTTCTTTCTTTCTTTCTTTCTAGTCTGCATTGTGCTTACAGACCAGCTGGGTGTATCTCAACACCACATTCATGCTCCTGGCTTACAGTTTCTCATTAGCAAGCATATGTTAGATTTCTCATAAATTCCATCTAGACCTATCTGATTGTAAATTATAAATCAGAACTGTTCCGTAACATCCTCACTTAAAAGTGAATCGGTATTACTAAGGTTTTGAGTGGCCCACACATATTTCTGAAAATGTCATTTTTTTCTCTTTTATTTCTTGCCTCAAAGTTCTTTGACTTGCTTCAAAGAGGAGACTAAATCTGAGTAAACCTGAAAATCCCCAGTGAGACCGTGTTACTGTCTTTCAACATTACATCTGTGCACAAATCCATCTGAATAGAGCATGTGCACTTCTGTTTTTGGGAGAAGTCCACAGTTACAGTCCCTAGATATAATGACAGCAAAAGTAAAAACTTTTCTAGATGTACTCCATATTTTTCTACATTCGTTTCTTAGGGAAAGAAGTACTTTTGGGTGCTCTTGCCAAAGTGAGCGTCTCTGATCTCTTTGGATACTTGCTAGTATAGCTTGAGGATCTCCAAGATCTTCTCTTTGCTTTTAGTGTCATGGATAGTTTATGCTTAAAAAATAAGGTTATTTGGTGAGGAAATCAGTGGGATAATTGCTAGAAGTTATCAACTTAAGTTATTTAGAGAATAGAGTATTTTGTAAGATTGGAAGAAAGAGCTAATTTAAAGATGTCGACTTCTGTTCAGTGTTTAAGGGAGAGTTGTATTCTGGCATCCCTTTACAAGCGTGCCTTTTTGTTTGTTTGTTTGTTTGGTGGCCAGTTTAGTACAGCCTGGGGGCAGGGCTGATGAAGCATGTGATGCTGAGGATGGAACCATCCCTGAGCCTTTGCCTAAGCTTGCCTAAGCAGGCACTTTAGACCACTGAGCTATCTTGCTGGCCCAGCAAGCTTGTAAGATGTTAAAATTAATAATCCTAAACATTATTTCAGAAGGACCAGTGTGATAAGTCAGACTGCTTATTATTTCCTGTAGAAGAAATATACTGTGAAACTTTTATGTAGATCAAATTTCAATAATTATTTAAAGATATTTCATGTCCTATGTGCTTGTAAAACAATATTAAGTGATGTGTGAGCACTTGTTAATTCTCAATGAATAGTTTGTTGACTTTTTTTTTTAATAAAAAATGCCTAATATGGTTAAACATAGTTAAAACTTTATTCTTTGAAGTATAACTATCACAGACTTTTTCTATATGTTCTTTAAAACATGAATTGTGTTCTGGTGTTTAGCTACATATAAGCTTATGAGGCTTCACTATATATTCTGTGTATTCTTTTTCAAGGTTAAATATACTTAGAACAATCATGCTTTGTGATACAACTGCCACAGATACAGAATTATCATTATAGGAAAACAGTGCTTTTTCTTTGAAAATAAGATTAATGGAGAGTTTGTAATTTCTGTTTGAGATCTGAAGATTAATAATATGCCTGGGATCATGTTAATTTTTTTTTTTTAGTTGGTTATGGGTCTTTTTTCTGTTACTGCTTTTGAGTTGTTTACAATTCTTTTCCCAGGATGACTGATTAATATGTCAAGATTCTGAAGTTTCTCTAATGAATTCATGGTTGTTTCTGTTCTTTCCCCCCCTGCTCATCGCTTACCTTTTTGTATTAAAACAAACAAACAAACAAAAAAACCCTCTTGGCACTTCTGCTTGCATGTGTATACATTCTGATGTTTCCTCCTGAAAGTCTCCTATCCACTAACGCTTTCTGTTGCTGGGGCTGATTTGGATGTTTAAGTTGTGTTCACCAGTGGTATGAGTACAGGGCAACTAACAGGTGGGTGCTTTTTGCTTCCCTTCCTGGACATGACTTTTATTAAATGCTGTGTGTGAGCTATGTATTGTTAAGCTAAAGTCTACTTGCAGATACAACACATTAGCAAAAATGCATACGTAAAAGCAAGTGATATTGAACCTGAATGTTGGTTGAAGCAAATTCGAAGTGTGAGAGAATATTTAAAAATGTAGTAGGGACTGCTTAGAAAATTTCTAACTATGTAAAAAATATCACTTCAAAGACATTATTGTCTCACAGGAAGTTGCAAGAAGAGTTCAGAGAAAGCTCCTGCAACCTTTTCCAAAATTGCTACTTTGGTAATGTCTTGCATAAATGTGTTGTGTCAAGACCAGAGAATTGATGTTGGTATAATCTATAGACCTTATTCAGGTTTCTTCAGTTTTTATATATATTTTCTTGTGTATATCTATATTTGTTATAGTTTTATTACATCTGTGTATTAAAGTATTTGTTCCTACTGTTAATATGTAGCGTTGTTCTGGCACCAGCTGGAAATTCTCATGTGTATGTGCACTGTATTACTCTACTTCCAACACTCATTTTGACTACTTCTGACTTAGTTTCCATCGTAGTTCTTTCAATTGAGAATATTACATAAATTGAAATATATAAGCTTTCCGATTGCCACTTTTCTTTGCTGTGGCATAGTATCCTTCAGACCTATCCAACGTGCCCATATTAATAGTTTGGTCCTTTTTGTCACTGAGTAGTAGTTCATTGCTTGAATGCTCCATCCATCCCATTTGTTTATCCAGTTACTTGTTGAAAGACATTTGTATAGGTTCAGGTTTTTGGTTATTGGGAATATTATTAAGCCATGAGTATATAAAGTTATTTTTCTGAAATACTCAGAAATATAGTGACTGGATCCTATGGCAAGTATGTTTAATTTTACATGACATTTTCAAACTATTTTACATAATGTTTGTACTATTTTGAATTCTGCAAATGGCAGGTAAGTTATTTGGTTTATTTGCATCCTTCCCAGCATTTGGTGTCATCATTATTATTATTTTTTTTTTTTTTAACTTTGTTTATGTTACGGCCAGCTCAGCCTGCCCTGTCAGTGGGGCTGGCGCAGCATGTGGGCCTGGGAATTGAACTGTGGTCCCTGTGGTTGCCTAAGCTTGTCTAAGCAGGTGCCTTAGAAAGCTGAGCTATCTTGCCGGCCCTCATCATTCTTTCTTTCTTTTTTTTATTATTTTCAATAAGAAATAACAATGAGAAAGTTTCAGAACATGTTAGTAGTACATTCTTAGTAATTGATACAATTCATATTGTTCTCCTTATAGCAGTTATTCAGAGCACAGGATGTATACATGATAATTTTTAAAATCATTATTGGTACAGAAAATTTCTTATTGCCAGGTGTGGAGGCTCACGCCTGTAATCCCAGCACTCAGGAGGCTGAGGCAGGAGGATCGGTGCAAGTTCGAGACCAGCCTGGGCTACAAAAGTGAGCTCAAGGCCAACCTCAACTGCATAGCGAGACCCTGTCTCAAAAAGACAAAAAAAAAAAAAAAAGAAAATTTCTTATTGAACTAAGAGAAAGTAGTTGTATTACATAGTAAAATATTCCATAATTGCAGAGGCTTATTGACAGAACTGGCAATGTCAGAAGCTGTTGATTTAAGTCTTTCATGACTTAGCATACTAATCTGGACTTATGTTGTATGTCTCATCGTTAAAAATTTCTACTGGGTGGTTAAGGGCAAGTTAAAGCAAAACTGCATAACAAAACATGTAACTTTTGTATCTCCCAAGTAAGTCAAATCCCTCAGGATTTACCTTGAAATCAAGTATAGTGCTTTATAGAACTGTTGTCGGTATCAGGCATCTGGATGAGTCATGACCATTGCTTGACCAGTTTGCTGTCTGTAAAAGCCTGAGAGAATGTTTTCTTGCTAGGTGACTCCCTTCAGGCACACTATATATCATCAATCCCTTTCCTCTGTGGCCCTATAATCTCTTTGAAAAGAAAATTTGTGACACCCCTGAGTTACAGGATATTACAGCACAGGTTCTCTTATGTCCTGAGTCCTGACTGACCTTGAAGGGCTAGGGCCAAAATATTGGCTGTCCTTGTAGCTCTTGTTTTTCTCTAATTTTTGGTCTGTAAACTTATGTTCTTATCCCTCCAGAAGAGAAGCTTAATGATACTATTACTCTATAACATAGGTACTTGAGCCTAACATCACTGTCTTTCTGAATATCAAACATCTTAACTTAGAATTGATATTTTCCATCAATCATTGATATTCTAATACATCTCTATAGAATGTGATAAAAGCAGTTACATATTTTTACACAAAAATTTTGAAATCTAAGCATATATAAAATTGTAGCTGGTCAATCCTTTGGTATTTTTCCTTGCCTCTTACTCTTTTTTAATTCTGTTTTTTGTTTTCTTGTAAGTCAGCCATTTGCTTGAGAGTATAGCAATAACTGAAATTACATTAGAAGCAGCACGCATCTAAAAGACCAGAATGACTCATCATTATTTCTTACATTAGGTGTTCTAATGAGTGTGGGCAGATTCATCATTGTGGCTTAATTAGCATTTTCATAGCTAATTACGTTGAAATTTTTAAATGATATTTGTAGTCTATACTCACTTTAATAAAATGTCTGTTTATATCTTTGTTCATTTTCTAACTGGATTGAATTTTTATTTTAACCTTTAACTTCTGACAATTCTTTACATTCTTTACATGAAGAAGTCTTTTGTTAGATATATGGTAGGCAAGTACAATATTTCCTCTTATTTTGTAGCATATACTTTTTTGTCTTCTACAAATATCTTTAAAAGAGAAATATTATGTGAAGTACAGGTGACTGAATTATTTATTTTGCAGGTTATATATTGTCATTTTAAAGAATGTTTTGTGTAGCTCTAGAATATGAAGACTTTTACTCATGATTTTTCTAAAAATTTTATTGTTTCATATGTAATATATTTTAGTTTATGGGCCACTTTAAGCTAATTTTTATGTAAATTCTAATTTTTTAAATTTTTTATTTTATTTTTTGTATTTGAGGTACAGGTCTACAGGCTGTTCAAGGTCACCCTACACAGATTGGACTCCTAGTGTTCAGCCTGTATACAGCCTCCCAAGAGATGGGAATATAAGTATGCACCACGGTTCCCATTCTTAATTGCTGTCTCAGCGTGCTCCTGTGCCTGCTTGCAGTCACTTTAATCTGCTGAGCTATTTGTCTGGCCCTAAAATTTTTCATTCATTCATTCATTCATTCATTCATTCATTCATTGCAGTACCAGGAATTGAACTCAGGACCTTGTGCTTGCCAGGCAAGCACTTATTCAACTGAGCTATCTCCAAGGCCCCCTAAATTCTGAGGTTTAAATGCAGACCTATTTTGCTATGTATGAATATTTGATTCCTTTAAGATCATAAATTGATCAGCTTACATTGTGATATAGCTTTGCATGTGAGATACTCTAAAAAATACACTAATTTTCAGTCAATGAAGTATAAAAGAATGTGTGCATGTATTATGAAGGTATGAAAATCAAATAATTTTACCGCCCCTTCTAAGATCTTAATGTTAACTTTTGGTCATTATCCAAAGGCAAATTCTTCTTTTTTAAAAATGAAATGGGAATAATTTATGCAGCATATAATAGTTTAATCTGAAGCACATGTCTCTTGTTATCATGTCATGCCATTGATTCACTGATTTATAGTCTAGGCACTCATATATTCTCTCTCTCTCTCTCTGTGTCTCTGTCTCTGTCTCTGTCTGTCTCTCTCTCTCTCTCTGTCTCTTTCGGTCCTGATTGTTGAGCCAAGTGCCTCATGCATGTTAAGCATGCCGTATCACTGAGCTACATTGTGAGCCCTATACATAGTTTTTGATATGAATATGTGTACAGTGCAAGTTATAACTTTTATTCAAGTTTTTAAATTTCATATTTCATTAGATATTACCACAGAGTTTTAGTTTTATATAGAAAGAGCTATTTTAAAAACGTTTCATTTATTTATTTATTTATTTTTCACTTGACACAAATGGCAAAGTAAATCCTGTAAAGGTTTAATTTGTACGAATGGATTTGTTAAATCTTAACTAAGAAAAAAAAATCTTAACTGAAGTAATATCAGTATTTCACCAAGTTCATTTATTTTTATTTAACCAAAATTAGTCTTAGTACTTGTTGTGGTGGCACACACTTGGGAGGTTCAGGGAACAGTTTTGCGAGTTCAAGACCAGCCTTGGGTACCAAGTGAACTTGGGTACCAACCTGAACTGCATAGTGAAAGCTTGTCTCAGAAAACAACACACACAGAAAATAAAGAATTTGTCTTTCAAACTAAAGGTTTTTTTTTTTTTTTTTTCTTTGTCCTTTTTATCACACTAAATTTTTATAGGACAGGGGATAGAGTATCTACAGGGTCTCAGTACATAGGTCAAACTCTTAGTGATTAACCTGTTTTCAGCTTCCCAAAGTGCTGAGATTACAGGAGTGCACCACCACGCCCAGTCTAAGTCACTGTGTCCTACAGCCCTGGGGGTGGGGCCAGCACTGCATGGTGGAGATCAAACCTTGACCACTGCACTCTGAAGAAGTGGGCGCTTTAGTTCACTGAGCTATTGGGCTGACCTTAAATATTTATGTTAATTTTTATCAGGGTTCATGTGTTATAAATTATGTTTCAAATCAGATAATTAAGAGAACTTTGTTAGATACTGACATATGAGAATTCATAGTATAATTATTTGATAAAATGTGGAAAGTGTTTAAATGAAAAATGTTAAAAACATACCCACTTTTAGATAGGAAAAGGTAGAGTTTGAGGATTTCTTCAGTCTAAGCTCAAGATGCTGAATCTGAGAAAGTGAGATGTGGGCCTTGTCGGCTACAGATGTGAATTAGGGCCTCCAGCATCAGCATCAGTATTGTAATCGTCATTGTGGCAGTGCATTGCCTGCTGCGTTGTGCGCGAATCGGTCTGAGCTTCTGTGCCCCCGGGAAGGTCTGCGAGATTCTGACATTGGCTGGAAGTACTTTGTGTAGCCAGGCACTGTGTGCATCCGGATCTCAGTCCAAAACTGAGCTAGCAAAAGGCTGACTATTATAAAAATTTAAAGTGTGTATTTCAGAAATTTGAAGAGAGGTGTTTAATATATGCTAATATACTTAATCAACATCTATAACTTTTGATGACCATTGTGAGTTTTCTCTCACTGTAAAGTGAAATGAGTTTTATGGTAATAGTATCCAAGTTGTTTGTTAATTAGTTTGTTTATTTATTTATTTGACTCATTCTCACTGTGTAGTTCAGGGTGCTTTTGAGGTTTCTGTGTAGCCCCAACTAGCCTTAAACTTGAGACAAGCCTCATAAATTTCAGTTTGCAAATTTATGTTTTAGCATGAAATATAACATGTCACAAAAGCAATCCCTCCTTCCCCGTCAGGTATTCTCCAGTGTATTAACTATAGTCCTTTTGCTGGAACGAAATACCTGACACCTGCAATTTAAAGGAGGAGGGGCTTCATCGGGTTTAGTTCAAGCTCATGGTTTTACAACATTTAGTCAAAGATAGGCTGTTTTCAGTGAAGAGGTGACATGGTGGTAAGACTTGACAGAGAACAGTTGCCATAACCAGGAAGCAGAGACAGCTAGGTCAGGACAAGAATATCACTTTTCAGGTCACACCTCCTGTCACCCACTACTTGGGGCCAGGCCCTGCCTCCTAACAGCATAATAAGCTGTGAACTCATCAGTGGGTCACTACAATCACGAGTGTCATGCCCCATGAGCCAGTCTTCTTCTGCACACAAGACTTTGAGAGGACATTTTAGGTCTAAACCGCAGCAATCCTTCCGTCTCCCCAAGCACTCATGTTGATCTCATGTGGAATGTGTTCAGTTCATTCCTAAGGGTTGCCAAAGTCTTAGTAATTCCAGGGAAGCTCAGAAAGGTCAACTTGAAAGAGTCATCGGAGACTCCAGACAAAACCTTAGGTGTGAATGCCTACAAAAGTAGAAAATAAATTTAAAATGCTGCCAGTATGCAATAGCATCATGTAAACATTTTAATTTTAGAAAGGAAGAATAAAGGGATAGAAAGGCATCAAGCCAAAGCAACTCTGAAACCTAGCAGGTCAAACATGAAGTTCTGTGTTCCTTTTCAGCACTGAGGGGGTGGATTGACATGTGAACCCCAAATATCTTGGGCAGCCTAGCTCCTGTGGGTGGGGGTGGTTGGAGCTCACTTGCCCTCTCTCTTGGGCTAACTCCTCAGCTGTGTTTAGCTTTTCTTGGCAGATTTTTCCTATTTGTGCCATCTCCCACATTTTGGAGTCTCTGTTATAGCCTTGTATTTACTCTCTGTCTTAGTACTTTTTTTGTTACTGGGACAAAAATGTAAGCCAAAATAAACATGTAGAGGTAGAGACTTCACTCCAGAGTAGACTGAGTGCAAGGCAAAAATTACATGGAGTAAGGGCTACATAAAAAGAAGCTGCGTATATGCCATCGCCCTGAAAACAGAGAAAGTAGGAGTCAGAGAACAGGACTCCCTTATTGTGCCACCAATGACCATCGCTTTGGGTCTACGTTGTTAACAGCAAGTCAGCTATAGTGCCCTGATCCAGTATGCTTCAGAAAGCTTTGCTGTTACCTGTGGGAGACTTTGGAGGCACCTTCTCAAGCTGCAGTACTCTCATCGCTTCATGTGTCACTCTCTCAAGGGCTTGTGGAAGGGGTTTTTTCCTTTCACCCATTCTTGCCTGGCCTCCCTGTCATTTTTCTGCAGTGCAGTTGGAAGCTTTCCTCACCTGTAATTCATGTATTTTGCATGCCTGTACAGCCAGTCACCGAGTGCCTGGCCTCTGCTGTCACTGTTTCTATCAACATTTTCATCTTCAGAGTTCCAAAGACTTCTTGTCAATCTGTGTTTATATCATTCTGAGACCTTTTCAGCTAGCATTTTCAGTGCTTCCAAGTTTCTCCCACAAGCCAGTTTTAAAAGTGTTGAGACACATAGGAATAGACTGGGGATCCCACTCTTGGACTCAGTTTCCTGTGTTGAGCACTTTTGTGTTGCTGAGACAAAATGCCTGGCCTAAATAAATGAGGTTTAAGAGAAATAAATAAAAAAATCTTAAAAAAAAAAAAAAAAAAAAAAGAAGTGTTCCTTTGGCTCATGGCTTTACAAGGCTTGTTTTAATGTTGGCTGGCTCCAAGGCAATAATGACATGGAGCTAAGACCTGGCCAAGGAAACTCTGGCAGCTTGGAAACAGAGAAGAGAGGGCTCCAGGACAGGACAGCCCCTCAGCGACCCACCACTTGGGACCCAACACCATCATCTGTGAACGATTTGCTCACTGATGGGCGAATCCACTGAGGAGTACAGGGTTCCCGTGGTCCTGTCACCTTCCAGAAGTGCCTGCTGGAAGACTTTTGAATTCTAAACCGTAACAGGATAGGCATAGGTAGCTGCTCACAGGCTGTTCTGTTAATTCATTTTCAACATTCTCTTTATCACAGGTATTTTTCTGTGTGATAGTCACACACATGAGTGAGGCAGGCTGACAGGAGCTCAATTAAATAAGTAAACATGTAAAATGCACGTTAGGTATTTATGCCCCTAATTCAGGACTGTAGTGATAAAAGCATACTCTATAATGCTAAAGTGGCGTACACACTACAAAGAAATTCAGGCCTTAATTTCTTCAAATTATTTCTGTATAAAAGAAGTAATGAGTCTTTCAGAATGAGGACAAAGTGTATCAGACTTCCTTAGAAAAAAGTCAAAGAATGTACCAGATTAATGTAAGATATTAATCTTTATTTAAAAAGTTCATGAAGATAGTGTCTGACCTTCTACACAGGTTTTATTACTTAAAGTGAGTTTCCTTCCAAAATTGGTTCAGTTGCAAAATGTGCTTATGTAAGAATTACCACATTGTGTAAGAACTGAAGCCTGTAAAATAGTTTGTAAATCATACTTGATGACACATCAGCACAATTCTTTATAACAAATAATCCCATTTTGGAAGGGATAGAGACTATTTTTAGAGGTAATGAGTCAGTTCCTAAAGTAAGCCGAGAAGCCCCATTCCTGTACGAATCAGGAAGACATGGTGGGCTTCTGTTATGTAGCAGGACTCTACCAAAGACAGGGAGCACTGAGTTTCTTCTCTTTGACCCGCATTTAGTGTTCCTCCTCGCTAGCACGAGCACTATTCTGTGTAAATATAATGTGAATCATAAACATATTTTCAGATTTTCTAGTACTACATAAAAAAGGTAAAAAGAAACATGAATTGTTATTATGCATATTATTTAATCATTACATTCAACACTATTTCAACATGTACCTTTAAAAATCTGATCAGATATTTAAATTTTTTAAAAATTGTGTCTTAGAAATTTGATGTGTATCTCATACTTAGCTGCAGTTTGGGACTAGCCATACTTAAAGTACTCAACCACAATGTGTAGCCAGCAGCCACCACACTACACAGTAAATGTGTAGATCATACATTTGAAAGAACAGCTTTTAGAGTAGCAGTTTTGCTGTAGTGGGCAAAATCTTGTCCCTACACTTAGCCTTTCTCATGTCTAATGCTACTCGTGAGTAACACGATGATTTGTGCATTATAGGGTAAGAGTAGACTTCTGCTTTTATAGGAAGAGACTAAAGGAGATGAGGGAGGAAGAAGTTTTAGTTGGCTTTGTGTTCATAACAGAGGTGATTAGACTTTTGGAGATTCCAACTTCTCCTAGGAAAGGGACTCCGTAGTTATTGATCAGTAACTTCTTTTTAACACTCCATGAGAAATGAGCAAATGATATCTTAAATATATGAGGGGTTGAGTACATGACCGTTTTCCTTCGAGTATTTGGCATGTCTAATCTTCATGCCCTTTTCATTTAGGTGATGTAGTTGTGTCAGATTGTATGTTACATCCATCTCATGAAGCAAAACCACAACCAGAACAAAAGTATTACTGTGATAAAGATTTACCTTTTTTTTTTTTTTTTTTTACTGTGGGTCTGACCCAGGGTCATCACACTGTACTGCATTTATTCCCAGTCCTTTAAAAAATATGGAGGCAGGTTCATGGTAAGTTGTTACATTGGCCTGACGGGGCATGAACCTACGGTCCACTTGCCAGTGTCCCAGAGTTCTGGGGTCCTAGGGATGTGCCATTCTATCTAACTAAAAGCTACTGCTTGACAGTGTACCTGAGGTCAGGGGACTGTCCTTGGCTGCAGTAGCCCTCGACCTTTTTGGATGTGCCAGTTTGACTTGGAATCTGCCCAAATAGCAGCTGTTCCTAAATTTGTTGTTCCAAGCATCTTGCTTATCTGCAGTGACTCATTATGACTTGCATTATTCCGGAGTCAACCTCTGCTTGCAGTAGAGGAGATTTAGAAAGGTCACTTGTCTGTCACTCTTAGAACTACTGATGATACCGTGGATGCATGCTTGCACACATGCGTGTGCCTGGTGCTTCCTGTGCTCCATGATGTTGCTTTTCTTGTTCCTGCTAGATGAAAGTTCCTTTTTTGGCTTACTCTCATTTAGTTTGCTTTTCTTTTTAAATACTTAATGATTAACCTTCTAATTATAGTAGAAGCTGTTGCTGTGCACAGAAGTATTTGTCTTTATGGGCCATCAACTGGGTTGAGTGCTCTTTCCTGTTCTTTTCAATATTGTGTTTTCTGTAACACAGCTGCCCAGTTTATGCAGAGTCTTTGAGCAACCTGGGAAGCTAGATGTGTGTCTTGAATTTAAGAAGAGAAGAATATACTTAGGGAACAGAATATGATTGTTTTGTTTTGTATTTTAGGGAAAGGTCTGCAGGATGTTGAGGGTCTCACTACTAGATTGGATTCATAGCAGGCTGCCTGTTTACAGCCTCCCAAGAGGTGGAATTACAGGCGTGCACCCCTACGCCCTGTTTCAATCCATATCTCAGTGATCCTAGGGGTGGGGAGGTGGAGAGGTGGGGTGAGGTGGTGTGGGATGGGGGTGAGGGGGTGAGGAGCTGAGGTGGAGTGGGAGGGGCTGGCACAGCAGGTTGGGGGATCGAACCTCTCGCCCTGCACCTGCTTACAGGCACTTTAGTCTGCTGAGCTATTTAGCTGGCCCTTCAGAATATTGTCTTTTGTTGTATTTTTATAGAGCTTAGAATAGAGGTTTACACTCAAGGGGTGTTTTGCAAATATATGTTGACTGGGGGGCTGGTTCAGCTTGTTCTGTAATATTAAAAATCTAGAAATATTTATTACAGTAGTTGTTGGAAGGTCCCTGTGAGCACTTGAGAGTAATTATTCTATCATGTAGTGGCCTGTGGTGGGCAAAACCTTGTGCATACAGCTTAACCTTTCTCGTGTCCAATACTACTTGTGAGGAAGATTGTGATTTGTGCGTTGTGCTTTTATCAGGTTGCTGTTCCCAATGCAGTTAGTGTAATTTTTCATTTCCTAATAGTCCTCGGGCAATTATATTTAACATGCTTTCCATTTCAGAACATTCTTCTATTTAAAAATCTTCTTTTGCCTCAGGCCCAACATGCTTTTCCAGCCTGGGCAGTAGTAGTTTCTATCCTTTCCTGCCTCACTCATCTTCACTGTTAAAAGTCTATATGAATTCTTTAGAAATGTCTTGTTTTTGTGTATATTGCATAAGAAATGCTGCAGTATCTCTGCCTTTTATTTGATTTACAAAAATATTATTTCATTTTTATTACAGTGGAAAAGACATGCCTACCTTTTATTTTGTATCTTAAGCTTGTCTTAGCTTTCTATAATATAAATCATATTTTGGTTTCTTAATAAATAGAATTTTAACATTCCACATTATATTTAAGCTTTTGCAGTTATAAAGAAAATTTTCTGGGTAGCAGTATTCCTCATAGCAGAGAGTGATTCCTCTTAAAACAAAACAAAATATTCAAGGAAATTCAAGCAAATTCCCCTTTAAAGATGATATTTTAATAGTGAAACTAATTACCTGAATTTCCCTCCCAAATAATAATGAATTAGGTTTAATTTTGTATGAAAATGAGACACCATTGTAAGTTTAGTCTCTTAAAACTGCTCTTTGAAACTCTGTTGGGTAATAATGAGAGAATGTAAAAGGTTTAGGTTTTAATGGCGAGACACTGACACAAAGGCAGCAGACACTCTGTTCTGTTACTGTTGTCACTTCTGGCTTACAGTGAGGGAGATTTTGAAACATTTACTAAGATAAGGAGTATTTTTGAGTGCTTGCAGGGAATATATTCAAAGAGAACAAGAGCTAAGTAAAATTAAAACTTTGAGTATGAGCACAGATTATACACTGGTTATATATGTGTGTAAATGGCTTTTATATCATGCTTGTCTTAGTTGAAATAAATTTTCTGTCATTCATAGTGCTGTATACAAACGGAGAAAACAAGAATTTCCTCCTTTGGGGGATGGTCACTATAGTGTTAAGAAGGAAGGCAGAATTCTTTTTTGGGTTGTGTTTTGCACTTTAAATTTTATTGCTGTTCCTCTCAGCTTCCATCTGTGTTGACATTTGGGAATTTTGGCTGCTCTTTCTCAAGTGGAGTACAAAAGCTTGGGACAGAATTTATACTTTTAAATGCAACGGAGATTCTGTCAGATCATGATTTATTCCACATCTGAATACTTTCTCTTCGGCTTTATAAAACATCAAACATTTTGTTAAACTAAATATTTCTCATGCTTGCAGCTACTGATTATTATACATTTATTAATAGCTATTTTTTCATTAGTGGAAAGTTCTATGTGAAACTATAATTATTAAAATTTTAGACTCTTAATATTTTATGACATCAAAGAAATGTTCTTATACAGATGTTATTGTTAGTTAATTACTATTTGTTGATAACATTGTGGCTTTAATTTCTAATTAAAGTTCCACCAGTAACCTTGCAAATACTACAAGTAAGTGACAAACAACCAGATGTGATTCTATGTATTTAACTTATGCTAGCTTTGTGCTCCATTTTTTAACGTTTCAAATTCTAGTCAATAGCATTCCTTTTCTCTGAATGTGTGTGTGTGTGTGTGTGTGTGTGTGTGTGTGTGCACGCATGCTGAGTGGGGCGTTGGACTGAAAAATTATTGCTCTGGACCTTAGGCCACTTACACATTGACATGTTTACTTAACTGCTTGATTCCTTAAGACTTTTTTCCCCAAGCATTACAGTGTTTATTGATAGACATAAGTACATAAAACCAGGGCATAAGGGCCAGTCAGATAGCTCAGTGGATTAAAGCACCTGCTTAGGCAGACACAGGGACCAGGCTTCAGTCTCGGTGTGCTATGCTGGCCCTACCCATGGGGTACGCTGAGGTGGCCACTGATACTGAGCATGGTGCATGCCTGTAACTCTCACACTTGGAAGGCTGAAAATAGGAGGATCATTATGAGACTGAGTAAGACCCTGTTGACCCTGTTCTAAACTACATTAAAAAAAATCAGGGCATGAACATGACTTGATAAACTAAGTAGGTTTAATTTCAATACTATAATAAGAAGGACCAATTCATTTCTCACCATTTGTTTCACACATACAAAAACTACTTCCAGGGTAAAAGACTTTTTTAACTATTAATATTTGTAATGCGTTTTTCTTCCGGATAAAACTATGTTTTCCCTGAGAAGTTGTTTTGTGTGTTTTCTGACATTCTTAGGTAACGCAGGAGACATGCATTATAATTTCCTAATGGAGTCATAGGCTACAGAGTAGTCACCTTTAATCGTGAGGACTGCTTGATTGAAATTAGGGAATACTGCTTCCTTGGGCCACTTAATTTAAGTATTAAGGCTAATAAACAAAAATCTCCCAAAATTTGTTACTTTAAAATTGAAAAGACTTACACCATTGAGTATTTTGATTTCTTCGGGAAGCTAGACAGAGGACTAGATCTAGACAGTTATAATTCATTCCGTGGGAAGCATGGGAGGGGATGAAACTATTTATTTTCCAAAGTTGAAGTAATTACAATGAAATTGAAAAAAAGTATTGTACATGCATGTCAGATCTGAGAAAGAATGAGACTCAGGAGCACTGACTGCCTTTTACATTTTCCTACCTAAAATGACAATAAATGCAATGCTAACTTTGGAATGAACAGATAGAGCTGGTTGTCATATCAACAATTAAGAATTCATTAATAACGTGTTTGACAAGATTCTAAGCTATTTGTTTTCACCTCCTTTATCTGGCCTTCAGAAATTTGCAGGAATTGTTACAAAGAATGAAAGAAAACTGTGAATAAATACACCTGATTTCTTTGTGGTACATCCTGTTGTTTCTGTGCAGTAAGATGTCTTGGGATCGTTGTGCATTAGTGAATGTATTAGATGATATTTGTGCCCCAATGACATAATTTATATGTGATTCTAATGGGAGTTAACTGTTTGCTTCAGGGCCAAATATATATTCGTTGGATATTAGTGGTAGTTTTTCAGTAACTTGCCCTTTTTGTGAGGGCCTTTCCTCCTTTTTTGCTTTCATCTGGTTCTGCTATTCTGTGATCTTTAGCTGATTTTTCTGGCTGATTGCCAGTTATCAGTAAGATGATAATAGCTTTTAATAACTTGATGTTATACCCATATATATTTGATAGTGTTTGCAGGCTAATTCAAAATCAACCACTTTGAGAATTATTAGAATTTCAGGTATGCATGGGAGGCTTTTTATTTCTCTGTTTTAGCTGGTGTGTACACATTTGTTATATTGGCCCTCAATAGTAAAACACCAAAATGGACAGTCGTGTGCTACTTGGTCCCATGCTGGATACTACCTAAATTCTAACTGCTTTTTCTCCTAAATACCCTGGGCAGAAGAAAACTATGAGGGAAATAACTAGGCAAAGGCCATCCAGTAAGGCCTAGAGTTAAACATGGGAACTAAGAGATAGCAAAAGTCATTATGAGATGTTTGCTTTCTTTTGAACAGTGCAAATAGCTTAACATAGTACCTAGGGCACAGATGGGTTTTGCTAAAGTACAGTTTCAAAAGATCTGGGTTGAAGCCTCTGTATGTGCTTTTTTCAAAAGTAACCAGGTGATACTACTCAGCCATAATTCAAATAGTAAGGATAAATAAGGAATATTGTTGTTGATTACATTCTAAGTTATTCTTTTTTGCTCCAGGCATACTCTTATTTTCTTCCTTTCTTTGGCTGGGAGAGGTAGGACTCAACATGCCCCCCTAGAAGATTCTGAACTTTCAGAAAGTGATTGGATTAAAAGGCTGTAATTAAGGAGTGGGTTAACTCACAGATGAAATCATAATATGGTAGCATTATTGAGAGCCGATGGAATCAGGAAGTGTGGCCTAGCTGGATGGCATAGATGATGGTGCTGTCACCTTGGGCTCTACGTCTGGTCCTGGTGCCTTTCTCTGTGAGTGTCATGTACTCTGCTTCCTGGCTACCTTGGCACGTGCTGTGCTGTTGGCATAGGCTTCTACCTTCTTAGGGTTCTGCCTCAAAACAGGGCCATTGCCAGGGGCCAGTCAACCTTACACTGGAACCTCTGAAGCTATTAATCAAAATGATTTTTCTTCAGGTTGATTTTCCCGGGTATATTGTCACAGCAGTAAAAAAGAAACACATTTGCCTAACATATTTCCCTTGCTTTAAAAAAAATCATGTTTTATGTACTGCTCCTGGTGTAAACTCAGTTACTGTCATTCTCTCAAGAGTAGTACTTGAAAATAAGAAACTGGGCCAAAAACCATATTCTTGACAGGCTACAATTTTGTATTTCCTTGAATTTCCAAATATCTGTGTCAAAATTGTGTAACTGCTTATATCACATTGTATGGAAAGTTATTAGAATATCAATGATGGTCAGAAAATATCATTTCCAAGCTAAGTCAAAGATATTTGATGCTCAGAAAGCCAGTGATGATAAGCCCAGTACCTATGATATAGAGTAATAGTATCACAAAGCTTTTCTGCTGGAGAGTTAAGAATATAAGTTAACAGACCGAAAATTGGAGAAAAAGAAGGTCTATAAGGATAGCCAATATTTTGGCCCTAGCCCTTCAAGGTCAATAAAGACCCAGGATATAAGAGAACCTGTGCTGTAATATCCTATAACTCAGAGGTGTCCCAAATTTCCTGGTCAAGGAGATTATGGGACCTCAGAGGAAAGGGATGAATGAACTGCAGTGCATCTAAGGAGAGTCACTCAGAGAAAAACATTCTCT
>PVJA010004141.1:22977-88801 GCA_004027025.1 Myocastor coypus | reverse complement strand
AAAAAAAAAAAAGCACATAACCTATTCGTGCTTGCTTTTCTCAATTTCTTTTCCATTCACTTTTATGCAAACTCAAAATTAGGGGCTTAAAATGTAATATGTATATCTTTTAGGTGTTTTAAAATAACAGTATCACAGAAGCTGGGGAGATAGTTTGGTGGTCTAGGCGCCATCCTGGTAAGCACAAGAATTCCCAGTACCACATGCTGTGCAGGCCCAGTGCTGTGCCAGCCCCCAAAGCTGGGTGTGATGTGTGAGCCTGTAATTTAGTGCTGGGGAGGCTGACACAGGAAGACCACTATGAGTCCGAACTGCATAGCAGCACCCTATATCAAATTTAAAAATAAATAATGCTTTAAATTTTTTTTCCTTGAACTTTCAGTAGAAAGACTCTTAAGCTTTCCCAAGGTCCTGCGTATGTCATTAATTCTTAGAATTTAACAGAACAGGTAAATATTAGAAAATAACTATCAAATAAAATACTTCACTGCTTCATGAATATCCTAGTATATCTATACCTTATGGCTATGAAATACAGTAAGGTATGATAAGAATTACTTTTCCTCCAGACTTTTTTCCTTTTAAAGTGTATTTCATTTAATTTTATTAGTGTAGGGCCAGCCAAATAGCTCAGCAGATTAAAGTGCCTGCAAGCAGGCACAGGGGTGTGGAGTTCGATCCCATGGCAGACATATAGGCCCTGCCCATGGGGCACACTGAGACAGCAATTGAGACTGGGGGTGGTGGCATGTGCCTGTAATCCCAGCTCTTGGGAGGCTATGAAGAGGTGGATCACTATGAGTCCAATCTAGTAGCAAGACTCTGAATACCCTGTATACCCTTCCCTAAAATATAAATAAGAATAACAACAATAATAACAATTTTATTAGTGTACATTTGCTGTACTTGAAGCTTACATTCATCTCGGGGATTAAGTACACGTACGTAACACAGCTTGATTCTTTTTTTAACCCCCCTCCCTTTCCCACCCATTTCCCTTCATCTCTAATCCCCTCTCCCCATTCTCATTAATATTGTCGCTGTTACTATTCCCAGCTTATGTTTATGATATATATGCTTACATTAATTACGGTCATTAGGTTTCTGCACATGGCATGAAGAAAACCATGTTAGAATTAGTGAGCATTTTCAAGAGAAAATGTGTTTTGCAGTCCTGCTGCCTCAGGCTCTCAGTGTCCTGGGATTAGAGGTGTGTGCCACCATTAGGCTCTTTTTCTATAGATCTCTTCCAGCCCTCGTGCCAAAATGTCTTACTCTACTAAGTAAAAGATTATTTTTTCCTCTGAAAGTATAAAACTTTCCTTTTCCTCCTAAAAAAAAAAAAATCATAAGTGTGACTTGATATAGAATTGTAATGAATTACATTGGCAAAATTTTGGTTTTGATTAAAATTGTACCCTTTTGATCACATTGACTTTATATCATACACTAGATCTATTGTTGCCTTATAGAAATATATCTAGTAGATTCACAAAAATCCTGAATCTCTCTTTAAAGTATCTCTTCAATCTAATATTTATTTATTTTGTATTTTAGGGAAGTCTTTTTTAATGTATCAAACATAGCTTCTTCAGTGATGTGTACTATTTCAGAAGTGGAGGTAAGAGTGGAAAGCAATTTCACTGAGCAAGATTTCACAGATCTCAGAGCATCACATTTTAAGAAAATGAAATGTTTTGCCACATAATAATAAAATTGTGTTTGTTTTTATGTACTTAAAGATGCATGCTGAAGGCATCTAGGTAGAGACCCATGTATTTTTGCATTATATGTTTGAACAAATCTAGTAATATTTATTTTGATTGTTTGCCCCGCACACTTTATGTGAAGACAAATGTTTTGAAATACATTCGTGACTCAGAAAAAGCATGCTCAGTTCTTAACTACAGATTTGTCGTTAGGAACCATGTGGTCACTATTGATGTGCCACACGGTGGGTAGGCAGATTTGACACTTAATAGCAAAATGTTCACACTGCTAAGAAAACAAATGCAACTCTATAACAAACTGGAGGGCATTCTAAGGAATGTCTAAGTGACTATAAGTCAGTATTTGGAAAATAAAATGAACTTTTGGATGCTACTGGAAAACTCCTTGAATTTTAATCAAAATAAACTGGAGTTTTTGTCATGATTATTAATAGAATACAGATATAAATTAGTTTTTATTATAGCAGGAATATAAATATTTCTTTCTTTCTAACTTAAAAGGCTACTTGCTGATTCAATGTTTTTGTAAGATTTTTCTGTCAGCAGTTCAGCCACTGATGTCTTTACGCTTTAATATAACCATATTTATAACTATATTTTTATTTATTATTGTGTCAGGCCTTCATACCTGACTGTAATTGATTTCTCTTTCCACTTCTGAAGACATTGTCACAGGTAGCCGTACACTTTCATCCATTCTTTGTGAATAAGGACACATGGTACTCTAGGGAGGCAACTGAAAGAGACAGTTAATGCTTAAAAAAAGTTTCTTGAAGGATTTTTACATTCTAATATGTGGTAATCTGAGCAACTATGAGTTTCTGAGGCCAGGGAGATAGCTCAGGGTCATAAGTGCCTGCATGGCAAGTGCAAGGTTCTGAGTTCAATCTTTGGTTTCACAAAAAAAAAAAATGCAATATAACAATCATTATTGAATTCCTATCATCTTGTTTTTTGAAATTCTGTATTATTTTAAATTGTTAAAAGTATTTTTTAATTCCCTTTAGAACAAAACAAGAGAAGGATTCATAACAGAAGGGTGCCAGTTGCTGCGTGCAGCAACATCGTGATTAAGAAGAGAATCAGCCTGAGAAGCCAATTAACACGGTGGCTGTCAGGGCAAAAAGATAAGAGAAGACTGGACAAGTAATAGTGCTGTGAGCTAACTGGTCAACTCAAGCATTTCTTTTTTTCTTTCTTTTTTCTTTTTCTTTCTTTCTTTCTTTTTTTTTTTTTTTTTTTTTTTTTTTTTTTTTTTTTTTTTTTTTTTTTTTTTTTTTTTTTTTTTTTTTTTTTTTTTTTTTTTTTTTTTTTTTTTTTTTTTTTTTGTGGTACCAAAGATTGAACTCAGGACCTTGTACTTGCCAGGCAAGTGCTTATTCTACTGAGCTATCTCTCTAGCCCCAGCATTTCTTTCTTCTAAAATAATATTATTATTTAAGCTGGCTTAAGTTGATGTAGCTGTTGCTTACCAACAAAAGTAGACTGAGTCAATACTCAGAGAAAAGAAGAGTAAAGAAACAACACAGGTTTTACTTAAGTTGCAATTTTCCCTGAAGCCATTTGTGATTATTTATTGGATCTAACCCAGCTTACTCAAAAGCAGGGAGTTAAGATAAATAGCAAAATTACAAAATTATGAAATGATAAACATGTTTCTTAATATAGTTTTAGTCCTAGGTTGCTCTATTGGTGTTTTTGATAAAGACTTGGATTTGTGTTACAGTACTTTAGACTTACTAAACTTTATTATATGAGTTTAGTAATTTTCTGTCTGGTGAACTCAGAATGTGGTGTATCATCTACATTTGTTTTTAATTTTTATTTATTTTTATGTATTTAGTACAGGATCTACAGGATCTCACTATGCAGATTGGGCTCCTACTGATCCTCCTGTTTTTTCAGCCTCCCAAACTCTGGGATTTGCAGGCATGCACCACCACAGCCAGTCTCAATCCCCATCTCAGCTTGTCCCAGGGGTGGAGCTGGCATGGCAGGCCAAGGATCAAAGTCCTGGCCCTTGCATCTGCCTGAGAAGGTGCTTTAATCCACTGAGCTATCTGGCTGGCTTTGCATCACCTACATTTGAAGCAACCTGTTACTTAATTTTGTTTATTTCTACATGGTTACCTAAGATCAAAGAGATCGTCACTTCTTAGCCTTCTTACAATACTAACAGCCATTTTACATGATTGGCTAGCTCACCACTGAGCTTCTCTTTATATCATCATTTTTTTCATCTGGTTAATAGATAATTTTCTTGTCTCCCTACTAATTCTTCTTTTAAGCATTCTGAATGTTTTTATTTTTTTAACTTTATTTAAGATCAATAATTATATAGCATATTAAAATTGTAGAAAATATTAAAATATGAAAGATAAAAGATGTAGACAAAGTGAAATTTAGAGAAATATTTCTGAAATGAATACATAATATGAGATTAATAGATTGAACATTGTAAATAAATTATTATGGGGCCACAGAGGAAAGGAATTGATGACCTATAGTGTGCCTAAAGAGAGTCACCTAGAGAGAAAACATTCTCTTATTCTTTCAAAGAGAGCAAACTCGATAAGCAATGGCTGTAATGCATCCAGATGGCTGACACTGACAAAAGTTCTACAAAATGCCGTACATGGTTTCAGGGTAAATCCTGAGGGGACCTGATAGACCTTGCCAGATACAAAAGTTACATTTTTTGTTATATAGGTCTTGCTTTAACTTGGTCTTAACCATCCAGCAGAAAATTTTAACCACAAGGTACATAAAGGAAAGCCATATTAATATGCTGAGCTAGAAAAGGCTCAAGCCAACAGCCTCTGATATTGCCAGTTGTTCTTCCTACTAATTCTAAACTAATTTTAATCTTTCTATTTGCTTCATGGGTGACCATAAAGCAAACATTGATTAAAATGTTCAATGACATTGATTAAAATGTTCAATATTTTCCTTTATATTTTGTTTTTATTTACTATAAAATATTTTAATACATTTTTTTTCTTTTTAGAAGGCCTTTCAGGGTATTCAAATTGTCTGTGTTTGAAGCTTACATCTTACTTATGAGGTCATGGGTACCTAGCACCTTTCTGAGCATAATTTCAAAATTTTCAAAGTAAAGAATAAATATATTCTATTTCCCATGATTATTAGATAGATACTATGAAAAATTACATGCAAAATCCTTGGATTGATAGCTTAAAAACAATGGCACAAAATGTAACTAAATATAAAATATTCAGTTATTTCTTTTCTCTGTCATATATTCAACCAATAATTTATTGAGTCAAATATGGGTAAGGTACTTTCCCTTAGCCTTATGGAACTATAAAGACCAAAAAGTACAGATTTAAGTTGGAAGAGTGGTAATCAACAAGTCATTCTCCCTAAAATTTGGAATTCAAACACTGGAAATTAACAATTTGAGGAAGAAAAGAAGGAAGGAGGCAGATCCTTAGGAGCCAGGAAGAATCTGATGGGAAAATTGCAGCCCAGAGAGAAATTGAAGAGACAGACCACAACACAGAAAAACAGAAGAGGCAATGTATGCTTTCCCCCAGCTCCTAAGAAAAGAAGAACAAATCTACAGAGACTGTATGACAGGCGGCAACTCCAGCAGTCTTCAGGAAAAAGCATGCCAGTGAAACAGACAGTAAATGCTGTATGCTACCACAGGCCATGAGTGACTCCAGGACTGGAGTCAGGTGCCATTCTAGAGAGGGGCGAACTGAACATGGGACTTAGGACAGCCATTGCTTGGCTTCATCTCAGGGATCCCAGTGTTAAACTCCCACAGTGACTAGATGAGAGACAAACTTGGGGATGTTCATGGTCAGGGAGTAGCAATCAGGCTGGCAAGAGACACCTAGTGTTACAAGCTGAGTGACTCAGGTCCTACCCTCACTCCAGTAGCTAGGTTCAGCCTGAATGTCTGTGGATTTGAAAGTAACTGAACCCAACCATAATCGTACTGCGTGAGGACTGGTGATTAACAAGCATGAGCCAGTGTCTCTCATGAACTCCTCTGCCCACCATTGCAGTCACAATTTAAATCAGTACAGCTACAAAAAATGTGGATCCAAGAAAAGAACCACAGGCTTCAAATCACACAGAAATTTGCTTTTTTTTTAAATTTTTATTTGTTTATTTATTGCTCTTGCTTTTTAAATTTCTTGCCCTACCATTTGGTCATTATTTTATAGGGTTTTCTTATTTTCTGAGTGTGAACATCATTTTCAGTTTTCAATTTGTTTTATTTTTGTTTATTCTTCTTTCCTTTCCTCCTGTCTTCTTCACCATTTCCTGAGGTTTGGATAAAATCCGTTTGCCTCTCAGCCTTGCTTATAACCTCCTTTTCTTATTTCATTTCTCTATTTGTCCTCTTCTCCACTTTAAAATTTCTCCTCATCTCTTTTACTTCCGGTATACTTTCTTTTTTATCCTCCTTAATTTATCTTTTGTTTCATGCCAGTTTTTGTCCTACATTCGCCCAATTTTATAGACATCCTACTGCCTGATAAGACCCTTTGTACCACCTTCCTCTCCTCCTTCACATATCAGAGTATGAGGTCTCAGGATATTCCTTTTGCATCCCACATTCTCAAGCTTTAAATATTTAATTGCATAGTCATAAAGCTGTATTAGGCTTTTGACAGTGAATTCTGTGAAGGTACTGTTGAATTATTTTCTACCACTAGCAGTGATATAGCTATTATATTTAGTACATGGTTGCAAGCCAATACCTGACTTGCCTTAATGTTTATAACATAAGTGATGTTTTCTTCTCTAGGAATAGGGGCAGTGTATGACTGTTTCTTATGATATATTGATGTCTAATATTTCTCAGGCGATATTACTGTAGATGTTTCACTTGATCTTAACAGAGTCACATAATTGTCAGTATTTCCCTTAAATCAATACTCAGATAACCTTTGGAACATTAACAATAGTAGTGCACATTCCCAATGATCTTGTTTCTGGAATATATTCACTTCATCTTGCTTCTGCAAAATAAGCAAGGCAGTAGAATCTTGGGATAGCGGCAAAGGACTGCAGTTAGTCATATCCACATCATAATACTAAAAAGAGACAAAAGAAATCTCTACATTAGCAACACAGTCCTTAGACCATAAGTACCTAAGAACCTCAGAATAGAAAAAAAAAAAAATAACCAAATGAACAAAACAATAGAAACATGGGGAAAGGCAATACAGTTTTCCCCAAACCCTCAACTTTCCCAAAGAAATAGAGGGGACACCAAGGAGTGGAATAGTGTAATCCACATACCTAAATTACTTGAACACATAGCACAATAGCTCAAAAAATAGCTTAAGCAAATACTTAGAGGGGTTAGGGAACAGATAACTAAGTATAAAATGGAATTAATAATTAACAAAAAAGATGCAGAAGTGCTGAGAAAGCTAATAAAAAGCTAGATGAGCTAAACAAAATTATACAAAACATGAATGACCAGCTCATCAAAGAATTAGAGTACATGAAAAGGTTCTAACAAGAAATCCAGGAAATTAAAAATCATATTGACATTATAGGTCTCAGGATGACCAATGTGAGGACAGAATTTCAGAATTAGAAAACAATGATGCCTTCAAAAACCAACTACTCAAAGACAGCTCAAAAACAGCAAGGCAAAACTAAACATTGATCCAACAACTGCCAGATAATGCAAAAAGGATTAATCCAATAAAAATCGGAATAAGTGAAAAATACACAACACAAATAGCATTAAAAAAAAAAAAAACTACTCAAAGATATAGTGGTAGAAAACTTTCCAAATGAAGGCATAGAAATGTACAGAAGAGTGAGGCATATAGAACACCAAGTAGAGTGACTAAAAGAACATCTCTTCATGACATATTATACATAAAATTCTAGAACTTCTTCACAGGGACAAAATATTAAAAGCTTTTAAGAAAGGCAATAAATCACATACAAATGTCTACACATTGGAATTGCAGCAGACCACTGCATTACAAAAACCTTAAAGGCCAGCAGGGCTCAGGGTAAAGGGTTTCAAGTCCCAAAAGATAACAAGTTCCAACCCTGTCTTATCTATACTGCAGAACTTTGCTTTTAAAATTGTTGTAGAAATAAGGAACTTCCATGGTAAGGAGCACCTTAAGAAATTCATGACCAGAAATTCAGCATTACAAACATTTCTTTAGAATAGCCTAGGAATATAAACTGAGATAGAATTTAATAATTCAAAGAGAATGAATATCTTGACAGAATGAGCAGCTAAATAAAAGGGGGAAAACACGAGGAAATCTGTAACAGGAAACTGATGCAGTGACAGGAATAGTCAGTACCATTCATTGGTAACCTAATGTCAGTTGTCTCAGTTCTACAATGGGAGAACACAAACTGGTACAATGGATAAAGAAAGCAACCTCAATACTGTGCAGCACACAAACACATTTAATGTAAAAGATGCAGATTGAAAATTTAAAAATGTAAAACAATATTCTACAACTTGAGAACCCAGAAAAAAGTAAGAGTTATGACATTAATCTCAAAGTGAATTTCAAACTAAGAATGACCAGAAGAGATTAAAGTCACTGCATACCAGTTACTCAAACAATTCAAGAAGAACTGTTAACAATTATGAATATATGCACACCAGATAATAGGGTACCCAACTTCATAAAACAAATAGTAGTAGACATGAAAAATCTGGCAATTGTCATGGGGACCTTAATAGCCCATTATCACGAATGGAAAACCAGCTGAAAAAAAGAATCAGCTAAGAAATATCAAAGTTGAGCCGGGCGTGGTGGCGCACGCCTGTAATCCTTGCACTCGGGAGGCTGAGGCAGGAGGATTGGTGCGAGTTCGAGACCAGCCTGGGCTACAAAAGTGAGCTCAGGACCAGCCTCAACTGCATAGCGAGACCCTATCTCAAAAAGACAAAAAAAAAGAAATATCAAAGTTGAAACAAAATTTTGTACAAGTGCTCATCATCGATATGTACTGAGTGCTCTGTGCAATAAAAGTATGCGCAGTTTTCTGAGGAGCACGTGAAATTTTCTCCAAAATAAATCACATTTCATGCTTAAGTAAATACAGAAGAATCGAAATTATCCAATACATATTATCAGATCATAGTGCAATAAAATGAAACATCAGTGGCAAAAGAAACCATATAAATTATGCAAACACATGGAAATTAAACAACATTCTCTTAGATAATTAATATGTCACAGTTGATATTAAGCAACAAAGTGAAAAAATAATGCCAGTATGGCAAACTGGAACTTACAGATCGCAAGAAAAGAAATTCTCAGAGAGAAGTTCAAAGAAGTGAATTTCCACATCAGAAAAGGAGTTGAAAAGTTGGTTCTTTTAAAAATTAAATAAAATAGAAAATCCCTTAGCAAATGATCAAAATAAGGAAAACAAAGACCCAGAGCCATGTAATTACAAATAAAAAAGCTGAATTCACAACTAATTCTGTTAAAATCCAAATTTTAGATAACTGCTAATTTGAGGAACTGTACTCTAATAAAATGTTAAATTCAGAGATACATATGAATTTCACAGCTGAATCAAGAAGATATAAAATTGTGAATGACACAAAGTATCAGTCAGTGAAATTGAAGAACAATAACAACAGCAACAACAACAAAAAACATACACCTACCAACTAAGACAAGTGCAGGTCTCAGCAGAACCACTGCCACTTCCACAGGAACTAGTGCCAGTACTAATCAGCCTCTAATAACTATTAAATGAAAGCAGTATTCCCAAGTCATTTCTGGAAACAAGCATTGCTCTGATTGCAATACCAGGAAAAGAATGAAACAAGCAAAGAGAACTCTGATCTAATCTCAAGATACAAAAATCCTTAGAAAGATACCAACCAACAAATCATCAAAAGACATAGAAGAACTTGGAAATCACATGCCTGAAATCTCTGAAATGATAGCAAATGAAGTAAAGAAACAAGTCCATCAGTCTACAGGAAAAAATAAGGACAGAAATAATCCCTCAGGTCCAAAAAGAAAGGACAATTGTGAAATAATTGCTCAGCACAACTAAAGGAGACGTAGAGGAGTGGAGAACAGAATAGTGGAGAATAGAAAAATGATGGAAACATCGAATGAATAATACAGGAAAGAACCAGAATGCAGGGAAGAGATTCAAACAGACATTCTGGAAATTAAGAACTCCACTGAAAGCTGTTAAAACCTCTTGAATGAAACTGAAGATAGACTTTCAGTCCTCCAAGATAGTATTGCAGCTAATGAACATGAAATGAAAAATCTCTTAAAAACTAAAAAAGAACAACAACAACAAAAAAAAACCAGTTCAGCAGCCATAAGACATGCAGAGAAAAATAATATAAGAATAATAGGTGTCAATGAAGCAGTGGGAGATAGCACAAATGACACAAAAAGACTAGATTCAGGCTGGCCAGATAGCTCAGTGAATTAAAGCACCTGCTTGGGCAGATGCAGGGGCCACAATCCATTCCCTGAAACGCTATGCCAGCCCCGGCCCTAGGGTATGCTGAGGTGGTGATTGAGACTGGATGTGGTGACACACACCTGTTGTCCCAGCACTTGGGAGGCTGAAAAACATGCGGATCAATACAAGTCCCATCTGTGTAATAAGACCCTATAGGCTCTGCACTAAATATATATTTTAAAAGACTATTTACACAAGTACTATCAGAAAACTTTCTAAACATGAGAAAAGAACCTGACATACAGATAACTGAGGTATAAAAAGTGGCCATAATCCCAACAAATCTATACCTAAAGGTATAATAATCAAGATCTCGTAAGTTCAGCAACAGAATAGAATATTAAAAGCTGCAAGAGAGAAGAAATAGATCACCTACAATGCGAAGCTCATCAAAATCATATAAGATTTCTAACCCCAAACCATCAAATCAAGAAGATCTTGGAGTTAAGTATTTCATATCCTGAAAGAAAATCCATCAGTTTCAACCCAAATTGATGTACGCTGTAAAACTATCTATCAAATTCAATGTCAAAATAAGATCCTCCCAAGACAAAGAACATTTGAAGAAATTTATAACCATCAAACCAACCCTACAGAGTACTGAGAGATAGTCGAGAAAGAGACAGATGTGACCACAGCTTCAAGAACAATAGAAAGGAGCCACCAAACAGAACAAGTTACTAAAAAGAAGAAAAAGTATGTAAAGTGTAACAGGAAAATAACTTCAGAAAGACAAACAAATATATATGTTATAACCATCAATGTAAGTGATCTAAATTTACCAATCAAAAGAAATAAATTATTAGAGTGGATTAAGAAACAAAATCCAACAATATGCTGCATACAAAAAATACACTTAACTCAAAAGGAAATTCACAGACTAAGTTAAAAGATGGAAAGCAATACTCTATAACACAGGATAGCAGAGGTGGCTATCCTGGGTGCTGACATTATCAACTTCAAACCAGAAAATCATTCAAAGATATAAAGAAAGTCACTGCATACTTGTTTAGGAAAACTGCAAAAGGAAAATATAACAATTATAAATATATGTGTCCTGTGTCCGCAATGTAGGAGCACCCTCCTACATAAGATAAATTTTAACAGACATGAGAAAATCAAATGAGCAATAATATAATTGTAATGAGGGATGTGAACATGCCACTGTCACAAAGAGATAGGTCAATTAGGCAAAAAGATCAGCAAAGAAACAATAGACCTAAACCAAACTTGCCAAGAAACTGACTTGGGAGACCTTCACAGTGTTTCACTCAGCAAGAACAGAATGCAGAATTCTCCAAAATAAATCATATACTAGCACAAAGAGCGCTCACAAGTAAATGCAAAGCAATTGAAATTATGCCATGCATGCTATCTGGCCACAGTGCAATAAAGCTGGAAATTGTTGATAGAAAATTGAAAATAACATCATAAACATATGGAAATTAAATAACAACCACCTAAACAACCCGTGGGCCACAAATGAAATTAGAGAAGAAGTTAAAGAATATTTACAATCAAATGAAAAGGTAGATTTCCTGGAACTTGTGAGTAAAGTTCCAATGAAATCTGTCTGAAGAGGGAAATTTATAGTGGTAAATTGGCACAACAGGAAAACAGAACAAACACAAATAAATGATCTTATATGGCACTTCAAGCTCCTAGATAAAGAAGAGCAAGTCAAGCCCAAAACTCAAAGAAGGTAGAAAATTACAAAGATTAGAGCAGAAATTAATGCATTGGAGACAAAGAAAACAACACAAAGAGTAAATGAATCAAAGAGTTGGTTCTCTGAAAGCATAAATAAAATGGATAAGCTCATAGCCAACCTAATCAAAAAAGGAAAGAAAAAATAAACCCCAAATTCATGCAATATTGAATGAAAAGGGAAAAATCACTATAGACTCTAGAGAAATTCAGAAGATCATTGATACCTACTTCCAAAATCTTTACTGTATGGGCCCGGCGGGATGGCTCAGTGGTCTAAAGCACCTGCTTGGGGAAGCTTGGGTGGCTTCAGGGACCGCGGTTCGATCCCCGGCACCACATGCTGCGCCAGCCCTGTTGAGTGAATAAACAAACAAAGGTTCTGAAACGAGAATAAAAATAATAAATAAAATTTTTAAAAAATCTTTACTGTAACAGGATGGAAGACACAGAGGAAATAGACAGCTTCCTAGATACATATGTAATGGTAAAGCTAAGTTAAGAAGATTTACAAACTATGAATAACCAAAATAATGAGAAACAAAATTGAAAATGTAATGAAAACCCTACCAACAACAAAGAGCCCAGATTCTGAAGGATTCACAGAAGAATTCTACTAAAATTTTAGAGAAGATTTAATGCCAAATTATCTCAAACTCTTCAGTGAAATGAAAGGGAAGCAATTCCCCCAAACTTACTCCTGGAGGCAAGTATTACTCTGATTCCAAAACCAGAGAAAGATCCAACTACAAAAGACAAATATAGGACAATATCTCTAATGAATATAGATGCAAAAATTCTCCATAAATACTAGCAAACAGAATGCAGCAAATCATTAAGATTATACATCATGGCCATGGGAAATTCATTCCCAGAATGGAATGATGATTCAATATATGCAAATCCATAATGTAATTTTCCACATCTATAAAACCAAGAGCTAAAACCACATGATAAGATGCAGAAAAGAATTTTGACAAGGTCCAACACTCATTTATGATAAAAACTTTACAGAAAATTGGAATAGATAGTCTATATCTTAACCTAATAAAAGCCATCTATGAAAAATCAACAGCAAACATTGTACTAAATGGGAAAAACTAAAGGTCTTCTCTTTTTTTTTTTTTTTTTTTTTGAGAAAGAAGACAAGGATGACCCCACTGTCTCCACTCCTATTCAGTATAGTTCTGGAAATATTAACCAGAGCAATCAGACTGGAAAAGAAGTGAAATTATCATTATTTTCAGATGAAATGATATTCTATACATAGGACCCCAAAATTTCCACCAAGGGTCTTATAGATTTAATCACCAAATTCAGCAACATAGCAAGATACAAAGTCAACACCCAAAAATAAGTAGCATGTTTGTATACAAACAATGAACACAATGAAGGGGAAATTAGGGAAACCACACCTTTTAAAATAACATCCAAAAAAAAAAGAAAGAAAGAAATGCTCAGCTATCCATCTCACAAAGAATATAAAAGATTTATACATTGAGAATTACAGTGCTCTATGAAAAAGAAATTAAGTACTTAAAAAATGGAAAGATATTCCATGCTCCTGGATAGGAAGAACCAAAATTGTGAAAATGGCCAGACTTCCAAAATTGTTATTCAGATTCATTGCAATCCCAGTTAAAATACCATTAGCATACCTCACAGAGCTAGAGAAAACTTTCTTCAAATTCTTTTGAAGCCAGAAGAGATGCAGAATATAAAAAACAATCCTGGGAAACAAAGGAGTGTCAGGAGGTCTCACAATCTCTACCCTGAAATTATATCTAAAGCTACTATGATGGAATCAGCATGGCACTGACATAGAGACAGACCTAAGGATCAGTGGAACAGATTAGAAGATGTAGACACAATTACAAGCACTCTCAGCCACCTCATTGTTGATATACATGTATTATATTAATATAACATATATTATATTGACAATATAATAATATTAATATAATATATAGCATATCTTGATTCAATATAATTAATTGATATATTAATATAATCATTAAAAATTACAAATATATTGGTTAATATAATTATATTAACATGTTATACATTAATTACACAAGGAGAAAGAAAGAAGACAGAATAAGTAAGTTCTAATGTTTTTCCTTATGGCCTTGTAATTTGCAATGATTTAGTGTTTTTCGGTTTCTATGAAGGATTCTTTTATCAGACTTTGTGCATGTGTTGCCTTTTTTGTATGGAGCTACCTGGCAAAGCAGCTTGCTGATCATGTAATAAGAAGAGTGCTCAAGAAAGTACACAAACAATATACATTATGTGAACTTCTTCATCATTAACTGAATGGAATCAGTTTCCTTTTTGACTTATTGCATGACAAGAGTTTACTAACTGAAAGATTGAACATTGTATCTTATTTAAGCACTGAATATCAATTATCTAATAAAATGCCCCCAATTTCAACAATCTAATTGAAATGACTTCCTCCTGGTCAAAGTGATTGTTTCTAAAAAGGATAAAACACCCAACTAAGACTTAGTTTTTCTGCCAAGACAATTGCTGAAGGATTCCTTCTGTCTACTTATTTTTCCAAGCTGTTGGAATACTAGTTTGGCGTTGCCAATAGCCATATTCCTGCCACCTGGAGAAGAGTCTGAAAGGGAAGCAACAGAACTAGACATGGAAAGCAAAGGAGGATGCCGACATCACTGGACCTCCGGATCCGCCAGGGTTTGACTCACCGAGCCTCCTCAATTCATGCTGGTTTTGTTTAAAAAGTGTAGGAAGTTGGGGCACTATCACATAAGACTCAGAGAAAGTGTTATTGTTCTGATTATAATGGTTTATGGGAAATTTTAAACACAACTCTTTCTAAAATGTTCTATTCTTTGAATAATTCTAAAATTTGACAGAATAATAGTCATTATTGTCAACCTCATGCCCACAATTCTCAACAATGTCATTTGCACAAAAATCTACAGCTTATAAAGAACTTCCTGTTTCACTGAATCTTGATTACAATTTTAATATTAAATTGAAAATCATTGAAAATTTTATGAACAAAGAAATTCAGAGTTTTAAAGAATTAGGTTGTAACTTCTCTAATTACTCATTTAGTAGATAGTATATCAATATTAAACCCTCAAATACTCACCAAAAAATAACTCTATAATGACCTATACTTGTAACAAAGATAAAAGATAAGTAACAGGCCAGATTTATGTAGGCATCTTAAATAACTGGAAAACTAGAAATGCCTATATATATATATATATATATATATATATATATAGACATTTCCTATATATATATATATATATATATATATATATATATATAGGCATTTCCAGTTTTCCAGTTATTTAAGATGAAATATAAGTGATATATATATATATCACTTTCAGACATTTAAAAACATGTAACACAGGACTATAACGAACAAGGTGGAGCATAGTCTTGTATTGTTTTAAGTCCTAGAGGTGGTTTCCATGCTGTAACTCAGGAAAAAAGGGGGTTTAAAAGCGTTGTATGTTCTCAGAGACATAGAACAGAATCCTGGGAGGACAAGGCCAGTAGACTTTAGGAGAAGATGACAGAGAGGAAGCAGTTACAAAGAGCTGTAGAAAGACCAGCTGCACAGGAAACTTTTAAAACTTTTGACTAATTGTTAATCAGTGCATGTTAGGAGACACTAATCTAAGCTCAGAAAAAGATCCACTTGCAAGGAATGAGTGGAGAAATCTCTGTGCTCACACCAATAGAAGTAGTTAGTTCCTACTAACCAAAGTATAAATATTTGGCACTAAAGTAGGTAGAAGCCGGGTGTGGTGGCTCACACCTGTAATCCCAGCACTCGGGAGGCTGAGGCAGGAGGATGGGTGCGAGTTCGAGACCACCCTGGGCTACAAAAGTGAGCTCAAGGCCAGCCTCAACTGCATAGTGAGACCCTGTCTCAAAAAGACAAAAAAAAAAAAAAAAAAAAAAAAAAAAAAAAAAAAAAAAAAAAAAAAAAAAAAAAAAAAAAAAAAAAAAAAAAAAAAAAAAAAAAAAAAAAAAAAAAGTAGGTAGAATCCTCCAAGGGTCATGCATTTATAGTGGGGATGTATTAATCCTACAGTTTCCTCTGCTTTTGTTCTCACAAAATTTAAAAGCAAATATAGCAAAGAATCAATTGATCGCCATTACATATATATAAAATCTCAAACACTAACAAAAGAAATATATTTGACTCTCCTACTAAAAATAAAAAGTATATTGCAAAATTACTACACATGATTTTAAGTAAACAGAAAAGTGTCAGTTATAACCAGGAGAAATTAAATCAATAAAAATACCTCCAGATAATGAACAGAGATGAAGGAATTATTAGACATGTATATTAAAATATGATAAAAGTAATTCACATGGTCATAGAGATAAAAATCATTTGCACAACATATTCAAAAAGATATAAAAAGATTTGTATAAAACATGAAATGAAGAATACAGTGTATAACATCTAAAACAATTTGGATATGATTGGTAGCATGCTAGTCACTACAAAAGAAAATATAATAAAAACTATTTAAAATTATTTAATTAGAAGTTATGAATGCATAGCAATTGAAACCACCCACGATGTAACATATAAAACACAACTGAAAAAATATGGATGAAGCATCATTGAGCTATGTAAGAAAACCAAGCAGTCTAATATATGTGTAATTTGATTTAGAATTAGAGTGGTGAGAGGAGAGAACATTTCAATAAATAACAATAGATTTTCCTCAAATATTATTTAGTCATCTTCTTACCAATGCAACAATACAAAAGAATCTAAAGCAAAATGGACATGAATAGAAGTGTACCAAGAAACATTATAAACAAATTATCGAAAAGCAGTTATAAAGTCTTAAAGGTTGCTTGGAGAAATCCCAGTATTTATTAAGGAACAAATATAAGGCTTAAATCAAACACTTAGCCAGAATCTATGCAATTCAAGTGACAATAACGCGAAATCTTTAAAGTTTGTAAGAAAAGAGGAAGAAGGAAAAGAGGAAAGAAGGCATTTTTAAAATGGGGAGAAAAGGAAGGAATTAACATTTTACTTATTCAATATATTCCTTTGCCAAACAAGAAAGTAGAGAAATTATTGCCAAAATAAGTCAGAAAACAAAAACACAGCTATTGTGACCTAATTATTTTGCTTGCAGGAAATTCACTTCACATATTGTATTATTCAGATTTGTCTGGAGAAATGTGACCAAGAGCAGACAGGTGCAGACACTGGTGAGATTATTGGAAACAAATTGCTCCTTTGACTTTGAAGACTAATAAAGACCAAAACCTGCAAGCTGGAGAGCCAGGACAGTTGAGATGGTGCACAGAAACAAAAAAAGCTGATGTAGTAAGCTCCAGTCAAAGTGCAGAGTAAGAGCAAAGTCCCAGCATCAAAGCCAATTTTAGTCCATTTCTAACTGGTGGTCAACTTATCGTACCCAGCTGAATCAAACTAGCTTGGTACTAGGTATGGGAGATCCACCTGAGGATGGTTGCCTGCAGCATAAAGGCAGAACAGAAGAAGTTGTAGGAACATTGTTAGGGATGCTGTTTGGAGAAGCTGTTGGAAGCTGTAGGTTCTCTTGGGCTGTTCTGATGGGGGACCTTATCATGCTGGTTTTCACAATGAACTTGACTGTTCTTGTCAGAGGAGCTCAGGACCTCATCACTGAGAATGCCTACAGTTCATTTTTGGGAGAGCTCTGATCCTCATGTTGATCATCACTTCCTGGCTGAGGAGGGGAAGATGATGCCCTGCTCTGCTCTTGGAGAAGCTTGTCCCATGGAATTTTCTGATGGGAACTAAGCTTTCCTCGTCACTGGAGGAGCTTGAGACCTCATTGTTGCTGAGGATGGCTGGTTCTTATCTTGCTCATTGCTTCATGACCCCAGTTCAGATCCCTTATCCTGATAGCACAGACCCTTCATGCCACTGGCATAGACTTTATAATTTCTACCACTGATCTTTCAGCCTTTCCAGTACAGATCTGTACATAAGGCCTGCAAGAGACTTGGTTGTGTGATCTAGGATCCAGTTGGACTTGCACGAGACGTTGTTTTTGTTTGTGTCTTTGTTTATCTGAATTTTTCATTTTTATATCCGCAGAGTAGATATAATAAATGATAAATTATTTGAATGAATGAGCTGATTGTTTGCTTGATTACTCAATAGAAGAAAATAAGTTGTATAATATAATTATAATAATATGAGAAAGGATAAGGCCATTTAGATCACTGAATGTAAAAGAAAAAAAAGGGTCTATTTGGGACTTTTTTTTTCTAAACAAATTAGCACAAACTTTTATTCTCTAAGAACTAAAACAAAGTAGCTATCTATCCTAACTGTCTTGTGTATACATATATATTTTTTTCTTTTTAAAGTTTCTCATAATAGGAGAAAATATCATACCATGCCTTATAAGTAGATTGTAAGTCAAATATATAGGATGAATCATAAAACAAAAAATATAATTAAACAATATTCAGAAAATTAATTAAATATTAATTAAAATTAAATATTTAAAAACAATATTCTGAATTTCAAATCAAATCATGAGTCCCACTTAGAGGTCAGAATGTTGTGTATCATCTGTACAAATCTGTAATCAAATTGGAGTACTCTCATAGTATTTGAATAGGTTAACACATACAAAGATATCAACTAAGAAAAAGTTTCCTTTGTAGTAAAGAATTACTAAGGATAAAAAAATAACATATATACTGGAATAGCAAATATATGACCAGAACATCTAACAGTTTGGGGATAGGATATCACACAAAGTTGTAGTATGTCACGGACATAGATGTGGACAGTGGCCATGATACTTACTTGTGGGCCAGTGTCACTTATGGGACTGAGCTACTGCTATTTTCTTGATATCCACCCTGTCAGAACCAGACAGAATCATGATCCATAGGGTGAAGATAAAGTCCATTTGTAGAACATGTTGGTGGACATATTTTGGTGCTGTATACAAAAGAATAGTTGAAAGACTGCTTTTATATACCTCTTTTTCTCCTGTGTTTGTTTGCCCTATTTCGTGGCTTCTTTCCATTCTCTTTCATGGAGTTGTGGTCATTTTGATCCCTGTGCAGAATTGGCTCTGTCATCATGAAATTCTTTAGTTGTTCCTTGTCCTAGAAGTATTTCACTTCTCCATTGAACTTGAAAGAGTTTTGCAGGATATATCAGTCTGGTCTGGAATTTGTTTTCTGGCAAGACTTGAAGCAATTTGCTCCATGCTTTTCCTGACTTGATGGTTTATAAAGAGAAATCTGCCATTATTCTAATGGGTTTTCCTTTAAATGTGATCTGTTTCTTTTCTCTAGCAGCTTTTAGTATACTGATCCTGTGCTGTTTCTGGGATCTTGATTATTATATGTCTGGGTGTAGTTTTCATTAGGTTGGTGTTATTTGGAGTTCTATATGCTTTGGTTACTTAACGTCAGATTGTTTCCCCATATTTGGGAAGTTTTCTGCTATTACGTCTGCCAATATTCTCTTTATATCATTTATACAGACTCCTTCTTTCTCATTGATGCCTATTAGTCTTTCATTGTTCATCTCTGCATCATCTTGCACATGTTGAATTATTTTTTTCTGCATCCTAGTCATTTTTAGGAGATCTTTTCTAATCTCTTCACTAGCTGCAATGGTGTCTTTAAGATCTGAAAGTCTATTTTCACTTTCATTGAAATGGTTTTGCAAGCTTGTGATTGAGGTTTTAAAATCCTTTATAGCACTTTGAATCTGCTTCATACATTCTATTACTTTCTTAGATTTCTCATTCTATTCTCTATTTTTTATGTATCTTCTTTAGAAGCACTTAGAAATTCTTTTGTTATAGTTTTTTTTTTCTTTTTTTGTCTTTTTGAGACAGGGTCTCACTATGAAGCTTAGGCTGGCCTTGAGCTCCCAGGCTGGTCTTGAACTGGTACTGATCCTCCTGCCTCAGCCTCCCGAGTGCTGGGATTACAGGTGTGCAAGACCATGCCCGGCCTTCTTATAGGTATTATTTCTTCTTTTGCTTCAGAAATTATTTCAGATCCAATTTCCTCTATACCTTTCTGCAGCTGTTTCTTTACTGCAGGTGCTATTATTTCAGATTTCAGGTATATGATTTCCAATTTCTTCAATGCTATTATCTCCTGTATTTGTTCTGGGTGGGTTCAGGCCCTGAGAGTGCATTTTGCTCCTTCTCTTTGTCATTTTGTATAGCCCTGCCTTTGGACCGTTGGTGTAGAGGTATGGTAGAGTTCCTATCTTAGCACCAAATCTGGATCTACCAAGTTCAAACTGATTCAGGTGGGTGTGGCTTGGATCTGGCTGCTGAGCTTCACTTTTTCCTGCTGCAGCCCTCGGAGGTGAACCTGCTATGCCACTCTGGCAAATATTTTGCTCTTAGATCAGCTGAGTCTCTAGTCTCTCTGCAGAGAGCTCTGCAGCAGTTTTCCACAATGGTCCTGTATGATCAATGAAGTTCCACTCACATGCTGGGCTTTGTTGCTGTGTCAAATGAGTTTCCAGAGGGCCCAGAGCAGTCTCATTCATGTGCCAGGTCTGGTTGCTGGGTCGAGTGAGTTTCCAGCAGGCCCAGGGTGGTCTACCTCACATGCTGGGCCTGGTTGCTGGGTAATGAGTTTCTGTTGGGCCCCAAACAGTCTCACTCCATGAGGCATTGTTGTGAATTATAGATTTTCAGCTGGATTCTTGCAGGATATTAGGATCTACACCCTTATCTGGATTCTTGGGTCTAGCGTGTGTGGCAAATGTTCTGCACTTCTTGTCTCACTCTTGGGTGAGTCCTTATAAAATAATCTTACAAAATGTGTCCTGTACCATATTTTTCCCCTTGCAAAAATCACAATCTATGACACCAATATTTAGAGAAGCAAATTTTGCCTAATTTTCTTTAAAAATTCAATCCAGATCTCTACTTTATTGAAGGAAACCCACTCACATCATATAAGGAGTATTTCTGGCCTCTCCACTCACAGAATGCTGTTCTTAGTCCTTGGGATGCGGTATGCTTCTTTCCAGCTATGGGACAGATGGAAATTTACTTTCATTGGAACATTCTTTCCAAACTCAACATGCTTCTCTGTCCCAATATCACAAACATAGCCAGCCTACTTGTTATTCACCCTGTAGTTCTCACCCTAGACATCACTTCCTCTATGTGCCATTGTATTTCTTGTGTTTCCATGGCTCCTAAAAACATTGTCATAGCATTCACTACAGTAAAATCATTTGAAAAAAATTAACTTAAAGTTTCCTCTAGGCAAAAAGCTGGCAAAAAGGCAGAGAAATTTCCAGTTTCTTCACCGAACCCCACCACCTATCACATAAAAGACACTACTCAAGTAAAGATTAAACAATTAAGTAAATGTTCTTTCTTAGACTCTTGTCAAAATATTCAGCTTAATCATACTGTTTTAAAATACACATTGAGCTGTTTGTTTAGCTTTTGAAAACAACTCAAATATTTCATGCAACAATCCAGCCATTTTTAAAGGTCAATTTAAAAGTACCATTTGTTCATATTTCATTATCACAGCACGTTTATATTTTGTATGCTCACTAATTTCCAAAACTTCTGTCAATATGTAGTGCTTCTAAGTGTATCTAGCACAAGTATGTCATGTGCATCTCAGAATGAGGATAACTCATCAATGATCTGTGTTTCTGTGTACTGTTTATTCTTCACAAGATGAGAGTCAAGTTTCAGTTTGCATTTCATATGGCTTTTCCAACTAATAAATATGAACAGTGCTTTCTCAAAAACTGTTCTGTGTTCAAGACTAAATTCTGTAGACTAAGAGTAGCTCTTCTTCCTGATAATGAGTATGGTCTTCGTTGGAAATGCTCACATTCTGCACCTCTGCTGGGGGATCAGAGGAAATAAGTTTTGAAGGTGCTCAGGGAAAGCTAAGAACATGAACTTTAAGAGGAGGAGGGATAGAACAGCCATGGCCTATGGTGTCTGTTAGGGCAGTGGTGAATGCCAGCTTACTATCCTGTCTCTGGATCAACACTCACTGAAACATTTGAAAAAGACTGTTATTATTTCTTACCAACCTTGTCATTTTAAAATAATTTATTATCTTTTTACCCATTTTGCCAATATTGTACTTAAAAATTGTCTCTTATTAGCATGCTAATATGCACTTCATTGATTCTTTCAGATATAGCTATTATAATATTCACACCTTGTAGGATGATTTGCTTTTTTTTCTATTGACTTTTCTGGGTTAATGTGTCTTAACTTACAAAAGTGTTAACAAAAATTGATCTTTTTCCAATTATTGACAAATCTATCACTTTTGTTTTGCTATTTTATAACAATAGTACTCATTTTTCTATCCTAAAATTTATCAACGTTTCCACTGGTTTCTTTACAATGGTGGGGATTAAGGATAGAACCCAGGAGCTCACATATGCTAGATAAGTGCTTTATCACTGAACTACATCCTAGCCGAAGATTCTATTTTTTTATTGGTCTACTATCAAGAAATAATATATTACTGGCTGTGATTTTTTCCATATACTTTATTACTTTAAAACTGTATCTTCTTTAATATTTTAATTCATTGACAATTCTTAAATTCTGTGAGGTAGGGATAGAGGTTTATATTTTCTAATTAAAATAAGTAAATGACGCCTTCCTTCTTTCCATTGATTAAAACCATCTTTCTCACTAGTTAAAATGGATCTTCGTCTTTGGTAAGCACATGTTCTCTTGGTCATTTTAGGGTGAATTAGCCTCAAGTTTATCTTACATGCATGAAACAACTCCTTTCTGTTCCTGCTTTCTTTGACAATGTTCTAACAAGAAGTGCTGAGTTGAGAAGAGCAACGCATGTATACCGAGTCTTTTACTTAGTTTTATACTCTTTTTAAATTTGTCTTTGTACTAGTACCACGTCACAGTACTATGTCTTTAACACAAGACCAAGTTTTGAAAGCTCTTTCATAATTAGTATTTGATTTATGTTTTTTTCTTTTTTCTAGCACAGGATCTGCAGGGTCTCACTACACAGGTGAGACTCGTTGTTATCCTCCTGTTTTCAGCCTTCCAAGCACTGGGATTGCAGGCGCGTGCCACTATGCTCAGTCTCAGTCACCCTCAGCATGCCTTGGGGTCTGCACCTGCATGGCACATCAGGGATCGAACCTTGGTCTGCCGAGCTATCTGGCCAACCCTGTTTTTACTTCCTTATGCTGCCATCATTACATTAGAATTCACTTTATAGGAATTACTTTAAATCTGAGAGAATGCTATATTTAAAATATTCTTATTTAAGAACATAGTATATTTCTCTCTGCAGTGAAGACTAGCCACAAATTTCTCAATTTAATTTTGTATTCCTACATAACACTCTCACTCACCAAGATTATTCTGAAGTATGAATTTGTCTCTGAAACCTCAAACTAGGTCATGATTCCTTGCTAAATGAGCAGGGCCCTTGCCACTTTTTTTCAGGAAGAGTTGACAACCATGAAAGAGAACAAATGCCAGGACACACACGGAGTGGAGCACCCTGGAAGGTGAGTGTGATGCTCTTGTGTCAGGGGCCAAGAGAACAGCTGCTTTTAGACCTAACGGTTGTTGCCATTTAGGACTCTGCCTTCACATCTGTTTTTACAAAAGCAGATGAGTTGCAAATCTATGTTACTAAAACTATAAAATAAGCTCAGAGATTCTAAAGACACAAATTAAAAATTCATTAAGGGCAGTCAAAGAAAGTTGAACATACAAAAGTAATGACATACTAGTTAAAATAGGTCATTTTGTGCTTATCTTATTAACTAAAACATTGTGAGCATTCTTAAGTGTTATATTCTGTGTAGAGCAAAGAAACATATCTTTGTTGTAGCTGCTGTATTGAAATACCACAGGCTAAGTGACTTAAATAATAAAAATTTACTTGTCATAGTTCTGGAGACCAGGAAGTCAGAAGGCCTGCAGATTATGAATGGTGAGGCCCTAACTCTTTGTTTGCAAATAGTCTTATAACCATTTTATTGTTATAACCTCACATAGCCAAAAGAAAAAAAAACCTTTCTCATCTCTTCTGTTATAAAGGCACTAATAATGTTTGTGAGGTCTCCACCCTTAGGAGTGAATCACCTCCTATAATTTTTGCTTCCTGAGCTCTAATACATTATAGACTGGATGTCTACATTTGAAATTTAGGTAATCACAAACTCGGAATATAACAATATATAACAAAATAGTTTTCTTCTTTAAAGAGTTTAACATAAAGTAGATGATCTCACTATCTAGCCACTTATAGTCAATATATAACATTATTTAAAGAAAGTTATGACCCTTGCCACTAGCTACTGTGATGTGATCTCTCAGCCCTTGAAATGTTACGTCTCGTGGAAATTTTTTACTTTCCTTGGGGTTAATCAGGGACCAATGATGTGATTTTTTTCATATACGTTTTGAATCATACAGGTATCAGTCTGACATCTAGAGGAGGGTAAAGCCTGAAAGGTGGGCCACATGGGTATTGTTCAACTTAACTTCATTTAAAAATATTGAGACACAGAAGCCTAAGGAGAACTTCCCTGTTTGGCAGTCCCCTGATATACCACCAAGCATCAGTGCAAGAAAGTAGCACACATGTGACTCCACACAAAGAGGACAATGCGGGCTGCATGTTAGGTAGTTTCCCTGGACTCTGTCCCAGGTGTCTCCTGTGCTTCTTCCACTAGTACTTTTAAATCTATAACCCTTACACTTTTAATAAACTGTACCAGTGACTACAGATTTCTGTGTCTTCTTACAAATAATTGAAGTTGAGAATAGTCTCACATGGGAATTATTTCCTCTGCACTCTTGCATTTGGCTTAAGCCCTCAAATTAGTTGTGTTAAAGACCTAAATGACCTAATTATTAACAACACACATACAGGTGGGGGAGTATCATGTAGAACTTTCCAGATTTTAGTGACATTGATTGAGAGAAAAGCAATCAAGAAAGCACTGGGCCATTGCTACTTGGAAATAAATTTTATAGATGATTTATAGAAGCCAATTGCCTAGAATTAGAAAAGCTCTCAATCTGAAAGATGTAAAATAAAAATAAAAATGATTAGATTTAGATCAAAGTGATGTCCATGATTCTAAAGGATTATTTCAAACATGCTAAAAGTTTTCAGGGCAACATAACAAACACATTTGTTATCAATGACAGAACTATGCTAGAAATTTTGGAAAATTAAAAGACTAGTAATACCTAGCTTAAGTACCCACAAAGTATTTTTTATTCTATGGAAAAATGTTAAATAAAATTTCACAAGTGATAGGGGAATAATAACAGTTATTGAATTGCATATTATTACCTTTAAAGTACATTTTCAGAGTCTAAGATATGAGTATAAAAAATTTTCCAATTCATATAAGTACAAACACTCCATTTCTCCGAAGACACACTAATCAGATAACTAACTTGCATTTCTCTCTCTTATATCTTTTGTTCTATTTCCCTTTCCTCAACTCTAGTTCCCTGTCATTTGTAACTATTTCTTCTCATTTCACAACATCTATTGTACATTTAAGAACTTTTTATTGTTTCAGTTTCTGACATCAGGGAGACAATATGATGTTTACTCATGTAAGTTTAATTTATTTTAGTAATAAGTATGGTCTCAAGTTGCATCCATTTAACCATAAAAGTCTCAAGTGTATCCTTCTTTGTGGCTGAATAGTAGTACTCCATTGTATAAAAAGATCACATCGTGTTTATCCATTCCTTGAATGATGGGTATTTCAGTTGTTTTCAGAATTTAGCTAGTACAAATTATGCTGTTATAAACATGGACACACATATATTGCTACAGTTTAATATTTTCAGTTCTTCTGGAAAATTGCCCAGGAAGAGAAATAGCTGGGTTGACTGGGACCTCTAATCCTAGCTTTTTGAGGAATCTTCATACTGATTTCCACAGTGGTTGTACTGTCTACAACCCCACTAATAGTGGAGAAGTGATCCTCTTTCCCAGAGCCACTCCAAACTTTTTATTGGTTGTTTTCTTGATGATATTAATTCGTTTTGGAATCTCAGTTTTGTTTTAATTTGCATCTCTTGGATGACCAATGATGTTGAATTATTTATTTATTTGACATTTGCACTTCATCTGAGAAATCTTTTAGAATTTTTTAAAATTTTATTTATTATTTTTATTCTTGTTTCAGAACCTTTGTTTATTCACTCATTTTTTTATGGCCAGCTCAGCCCGCCCCGAGGGCAGGGCTGGGGCAGCATGTGGTGCTGGGGATCGAACCGCGGTCCCTGAAGCCGCCCAAGCTTCCCCAAGCAGGCGCTTTAGACCACTGAGCCATCCCGCCGGGCCATCTGAGAAATCTTTATTCACCTCAGATGCTCCTCTTTAGGTTGAGTCTTTAAATTTGAGGGGGGGGGCGTCTGAGTTTTTCAATTCTTTATAAATTATAGATGAAGTTCTTTGTCTAACAAACAACTGGCTAATTTTTTCCCATTCTGAGTGTTGTTTTTTCATTTTGTTGGTGTTTTCTTTTGACATACAAAAGCTTTTTAATAAAATGAGTTCCCAGTTGTTGATTCTTTGAAGAATTCCCCATGTAGTTCGGGTTTTGTTCATGAACTCTGTGCCCACACCTATGTTGTCAAGGTTTCTACCTACTTTCTCATTCAGTAGATTAATTCTATTTTAATATTTAGATCTTTGATCCATTTGACTTCAGTTGAAGACGTAATGATATATATGGGTCTAATTTTGCCTTCTGCGTATAAAAAGACAGTTTTCTAGAACCTTTAATGTGCATTAATATAGCTGTAAGGCAGTATTTTGTAATTGGTGCATAGATATGTATTTATTGAGAAATAAAAGTAAGCTTAGCTTTAACTGATGGTGAACAAAATTTCACAAATGGATCATGTGGGCAATAAGCTATAACTTGTATTTGCCAAAGCAAGGGCTTTAAGATGCAGAGACAATCCCAGGTTCGCTCAGCTATCTAAAGGGGCCAGAAGTATACCCTGGAGGAAAGATAGCCATGTTATTAAATGGCTTTTATGTTCATAAAGGTGAGTCCAGGCCCAAATCTCTCACCAAATCTCTCAGGTACTAAACCAAAATCAAAATGAATCAAAGACCTAAATGTTACAATAAAAACATTTAATCTCCTGAACCATAAGGTAGCTTAAACTCTTTAAGGCATAGACATGGACGAGGACTCCCTGAATAGATATAGTTGTACAAGAAATGATATCAAGAATACACAAATAGCATCATAAGTCAATTAAAAAGCCTATGCAACCAAAAGACTCATGAGACAAACTATAGAACGAGGAAAATTTTGCTAGCTTTTCCTGGGATAGAGAACTAATATATAGAATAAACATAGAACTAAAACAAGTTACACTTTCCAAAACAAGACCCAATCGAAAATGTCCGACAAGAAATTCTCATAAGAGCAAGCACTTGGGAGGCTGAGGCAGGAGGATCGATGTGAGTTCGAGACCAGCCTGGGCTACAAAAGTGAGCTCAAGGCCAGCCTGAATTGCATAGTGAGACCCTGTCTCAAAAAAAAAAAGACAAAAACAAAAAAAAAACAAACAAACAAAAAAAACAAATGACCAATAAATATATGAAAGGATTTTCAACAGCGCTCGCAATTGGACAAGTGCATATTAAAACAACAGAGCTCCCTCCTGGAAGAATGACTTTCATCAAGAAACTTAATAATAGCAGTGCTGGTGAAGCTGTGGAGAGAAAAGGAACCCTCCTACATTAGTGGTGGCAATGGATATTAGTACAACTTTGGAAATCAATATGGAGATTCCTGAAAAAACTAAAAATAAAAGTTCCACTTAACTGCTCTCTCAAATAAGTGCCCAAAGCAGTTCAAGATATCATATTAGGGCGGTGTACACTTATCCACATTTATACAAGCACAGCTCAAATAGCTATGTCTTGGTAACAGCCTATGTGTCCATCAACAGATAGACACGAGAAAATATAACACATTAATACTTTACTCCACAAATGGTACTGTACAGGAGTAATTCTGTTCACAAATACAGTCATTTTGGGCAAAATTGTGCTTCCATTTGTGAACACCACATGAAGAAGAGATGAACAAGACTGAACCTATCTTTCCCACAGGAATGTGAAGACAGCTGTCTCCCACAGAATCCCAGAGGGAATGAAGTTCTTGAACTGAGCTGTCACTGTATTTATGCACAACAGAGTACTACTCTGCTATAAAGAAGGATAAGCTTCCACTACTTGGAGAAAATTGGAGGCAGCCTGAGACCATAACATTGGGTAAAATAAACCAGATGTGTGAGCCTTAACATTTCATGTTTTCTTTTATACAACAATCCCAAAATATAATAAAAGGGAAAGATAAATATTAACAGCAAGTTATTTTGCAAATAGGAGAGGAACCGAGAGATGGAGGAATCAAAAATGGAGGAAGGGAGAGAAGATGAAAAAGACTAAGGATGTATTACACACATGTACTGACCATCCATGAGCACATGTACTGCAAACATGACTAACAATGCCTGAAAAACTAAATCCAAAGTGAGTTGCGCTGCTCTGAGGGAAATTTGCTTCTATTCCAAATGATTTAGGTAGTATCGATTGTGCATGAGTAGTTCAAAATAATCAGATTTATTGAACATATAGTTAAGAAGATAAAATAAAATAGCAAGACATTTGTAGATGTCACATAAGGAGATGAATGAAAGTTTATAAATGACATAGTATATATTAAACATTGAAAAAGTGTTTATATAGTTCCACCCATTTGACAATGAGAAGTAAAACCATTTCCACATCCAGTGGACCTACATAAATAGTATTTTCTATTAATTCTAGCTGACCAAGATTAGAATATGCAGATAAGACTTTCTAGGGTAGGGTGACAGTTAATGTATAAGACATAGCCTTCGTAAAGAAATATGGTCAAGCTTTTAAATTCAACAGCTTGTAAACTCATTTTCTCTGAAGTGAATTTTTGAATTACCATAAAAGCTTCAGATTCTGTCTTTAGACTTATTGTCCTAGCTCAGGATAATTTAATGGTGTAAAAATTACACGTGGTTACCAGAAATAACCTAACATTTTAGGAACCCTAATGCATTTTAGTTAGATTAGCAAATTTGTTCTTTAAAATTATTTCATGCTGGTTCTGTAAGAGGGCATAAGCTCAGACACTGAAATGAGCACTAAAGGCAACTGCCCACATCCTGATCAATCCTTATTTCTCTACCTCTATGGTCGCACTGTTTCTCAAACCACCTCTCTCAAAAGACATTATGAGAGACATAGCAAGCCAATGAGGAAATGACAACAAATTCCTGTACATCAAAATCAGTAGTTTACAAAGCAAATTTGTCTTGTATCATTTACTATGAGTACAGACAATCCCTCTTATCTCAAAGTTCTTGAAGGTGTCTCAGAAATGTAAGTGGAAATTCATTTCACTACTCCAACTGCATGTCGTCAAGAAAATTTACAAATGTTTAAGAAAATATATTATTTCTAACATGATCATTGGCATTGGCATTTTAAAGGATGAAAACTTGTAGTAAAGTTTATAAAACTTATATTGTTTAAAACTTTTTAATGAATTTAGGAAAGGGTCTATAGGGTGCACAGGGTCTCACTAACATAGATCGGACTCATAATTATTCTTCTATTTTCAGCCTCCCAAGGGCTGGGATTACAGGCACAGGCCACCTGTAATTAAGACCAAGTCTTAATCGCCTTCTCACCGGGACCCAGGGGCGGGGCTGTTTAAAACTTATATTGTTTCAATGCTCCAGAAAATGCCATTGGCTCAGGTTCACACTGCAAGTGTACAGTATGTGTTGTGAAAGACTTCTGAAGTTTTACCAAATCAGCTCTGGACAGAATGAATGTGTATTATGTCATCAGGATTTCATTAGTTGCACATGACAAAAATTCTAGTGGAACAAGCCTTGGCAATAAAGGAACTTTACTAGAAGACTCCTTTTCTAACCAAAAGGAAGGAGGTAAAGCTCAGCCTCAGAGGTAAGGTGGACTAAGAAACACATCTTCCCAAGAGTCTGCTCTCTGCTATTGTGCTTTATTCACCTTGGCTCCTCTCTATGTCATTTTTTGGCTATCGTACCTGAGCCACCTTCACGTAGCGAGTAATCTACCTGCCTGCAATACCTACGTATATTCTGTGGCTTCCACTGCTCTCACTGAGAGACTCCAAAACTCAAAAAGGTTTAGTCTTTTTTGAAAATGAGAACTTAGTACACAGGAAAGGCACATAGGCATAAGCCAATTCAATGAGTCGGTGAGAAAGCACTCACATGGTACCCAAGCACTTGCCCAGGATCAACTCGTGTATTCCCAGGCACAGACATTATCAGCCAAGGAGGTGCTGCAATTAACATTTGTTACCCTTGGCATCCAGTTGAATTAGGCCAAATGCTTGTTATTTTTTTTTAAAGGGGGGGGCACTGTAGAGTCAACAATGGTTTATTTTTTTTTTACAATTTTTTATTTATTATTTATTATTTTTTTCTTGTTTCAGAACCCTTGTTTGTTTATTCACTCATTTTCATGGCCGGCTCAGCCCGTCCCGAGGGCAGGGCTGGCACAGCATGTGTTGCCGGGGATCAAACCGTGGTCCCTGAAGCCGGGCCCCCCAAATGCTTGTTATTAAGGGCACTTCAGGGGAAAATTACTGGAATGCATGTTTCATTTTCGTTTTGGGAGAAACCAGGGATTGAACTCAGGACCTTATGCTTGCCAGCCAGGTACTTATGCCACTGATCCACCACTCCCTACCCTGTTCTTGAATTCCATCTAAATTTCAAACACAAAAGGTCAGGCACTTAATGCAATAAACTTTAATTATCTATATTTACTTATTTGGGTAATCTCATTATTTAATGAGCTTGACAACGTTTAACCGTCAAAACCTTTTTTCCCACAGTGTCTTAACCTGAGTAGAGTATTGAACTATGGAATAGTAATTAAGTGGGCAGGAAAACAAAACATTCCCAAGTGTGACTGTGGTCCAGGGAAAACACTGCACCCACTTTAAAGAAAATTCTTCTGAGATATTCAGTAAAATATTTCAAAAGCTCTTTCATCTTTAGTCTCAGCCCTTCTAACCTGGATGAGTGAAACAGTGGAGTATCCTTCGCTTGACTGGGAGAAGCCAAATTTGAAGAGAGTAATACATGGAAATGTATGTTAGTCATTAGACGAGGCTTAAGATTGTGTGCTCTGATGACATGGCTCTGTTGGTACAGTTTTCAACTGGAATACTGTTTATGTGAAAATTCAAGCAGCTGCCACTGCAAGAGACTTCATGCTGGAGGAAAATCATCAACTATGAAATTTAAGGCCTAAAAGCAGGTCTTGGCCAGATTAAAAAACACTCAGCAAATAGACTGCAATGTTGTTAGCTGAAGCTCATTTTCAGAAATGCATTGCTCTGCCCCAAAGTGGACAGTGTAATCAGCCCCTCCGAAGAAACAGCAAGATTTTACAAAGGCACAAAAATCTACAGAGAAGAAGCTGTGACTGGAAAATTTGATCCACATGGCTGTATTTTTAGATCTGTCAAAGATCAGCCTCCATTTGTAGTTTCTCTAGCAATAGATTAATGCAAAATTAGCCTATTTGTAGTATTTTCCTTTTTAATGGATTTGTACAATATACTGTACTTTACATAATATATCAAGAAAGATTAAGTATTTTCTTTGTTACTTGTACATATTCCTTATTTTTCAACTTCACAAATAATAGCTTATGGTGCATATATTGTGTAGTATCTTTGATGGAAATTTGGGTGGAAACTTACGGAGGATGGAATGTACTATTTTGTTACCTCCAAAATATCTGAAGAGTAAGGAGATGGTGAACAGATGGGAAAATTCCCACTGCTGGAATCCAAACAGCAAGATTTTATATATAATTTTTCATCAGTATGTGGGAAAATCTTTAGTGTGGAAAAAAGGGTGATTTCTCCATACTTAAAACAGACACTATCTGGTTGTTTTCACAGGCATATCATTATTATTTTATAGATAAGAAGTATATGACTCTGACTCTGCATGTGTGTCTCTGTGTGTGTGTGTGCACACACACGCACACGCGCACACATACAAGTAGTAGTATGACCAAGGGGAAAACCTTCTAGAACAAAAAGCATGTTTTATTTGTAACTATATTTTTCTAAACCGATTATTGGCAATTCAGTGGACAATCATATTGCTATGTGATATTCAAATGTCAAGACCATTACCTCACTCCATGTCCACTGTACTAAAATATGGCTAGGTCTAGCTCTGATTAGATAAGAGACTGAATGCTGGTATTAACAAATCCAGCTCCAGACATGGACTCTCAAGCTGAGGGAAATGGCAAAGTTATTATTGATGATAATGTCAAAGCTAACAAGTTTCATGTGTCCTTCATAAACATGTGGCTAGAGCCTTAACAGTGACACGGTTAAGATCCATTCTTTCAAATGTCCTGCAATCACTGGCGAAAAATTTTTTTTAAAAATCCTGTGATGTTAAATGGCCACCATTATAGAGGCTTTGTCAGCTCGATTCAGGTTTCCTGCTTCCCTGCACTGACTGGAGCCACAGGAATAACCACACCTCACCGCAGTGTGGAAGTGGTCGAATCTGAAAGATCACATAATACCAGGTTTAAGACCCAAGTCTAAACTTTAGTGTGGACTTGTGTGGAGGTAGGTGACTTGGCGATGTTCTTCACTGCTCTAAACATTAGTGCTTCTCCGCAATTGTGATCCTCAAGCCTAACCAAAGTCACCCGCGTGTGGCATGGAGCAACCATTGGACACCAGCTCATCCTTGTACATTTTTTAGTCTTTTCTCAGTTTCACAAAATATGCAAAATCTTATGTACAATCTTTTACTAGATCAAGAAACAGAACAGGGGAAAAGTAAGTACAAGGTCGCAAGTCTCTTGATTTTAAACAGGATATTCTTCAAGTGTCTATAAAAGCAAGAAAACCCTGTAAATTAGACGGTAATTAAGGAACTTCTTTCTCTACTTGCCGAGACAAAGTGAAATGGTAAATTGGTCCAATTATATCAATAATTCAAGCCCCAAAACTACTAAAAGACTTTTATGTACTTTGTCTGCATATTTCAGACTGAATATCTGAGTAATTGCTCCAATTATTCTTATCATTTTGAATATATGTATAAATCAGGTCTTTTGTGCAAGGGAGAGGGTCGGGACAGGTCCTGAATGTCTCCAATTTTCCAACATAAATAGAGAGTATCGTTTTTCATTTTCCTCTTCTAATGTGTTTCAAAATTTAGTGAAGTTTTACTTATTAAATTGAAGTTTGTGGGTAAATAGGAAAATCTTTAATAAAATATGGTACTTCCAAGTGTAATTTTGGTTTGGATTGGGCTGTTTATGAGCACAACTTCATACAATAGTGACAAGACATGGTTTTCTTTCTGGCTGATTGTTGGGAGCGAGGCATAGTTAGAAAGGTTCAAAAAAACTTCATCTTTTATTCTCATATAGAATTGAATTCTGACTCCAGAATAAATGTTTCAACTCTGCATGAAAGGGTTTATATTCAAATCAGTCTAAGATAGTTCTGTTATCAGAAGATGGTTAAAATTACAGTTATTTGAAACTAAAAACACCACTTTCTCTTTCCTGATCTTCACAAGTCATATACTTATTTCAAGGTAGAACAAATTCTTCTGATTCTATTTCCTCAGCTACAGCCCTAAACTGAACATAATATCAGCATTAAAGTAGAAATTAGCCTCATTTAAAAAACAACCAACAAAAGGGTTTTTTTTCTAACTATAGAAGTACACATCAATTAAGACAGACTGAGCATAGTTAAAAATCTAGTGTCTGTACTAACAAAGTCTGTCAGCACACCATCATTTATGTTTCATAATAAACACAGTGCTTGGCAGAATGTGGGAATAGCATTACCGTGGATTGACAAGGCTATTATACTGGGAGCAGGTACTATGCAGAAAGTTGTAAAGCAAGTGTCTTTGTTCACTGTGAACTCTGTTGTAGACTGATCCCTAGAGATGAGGAAAGAAGAGGCTCAGACACCATTATGGCGCACTTGAAAGCCTGTGCTCTGCGAAACACTATGAAACACTGTGGGTGTAGCTGCCTAAATTATCATGCATGCCCTCTCTTCTGGTTGCTAATGAGTATTCTGCTCTTCTAAATGCCCTGGTCTTTGCTTTCAGACCTGTCCACACTCAAAGGTAGGAAAGGTCTCCTTAACCAGACAATACAGCTGAGCAGAAAGAACAATGTGATTGTTGCTTTCTTGGCTCTGTTAAGTCCTAACCTTAGAATGTTCCGGTGGCAGCAAAGGGAGGGCAGAAGTTTCACAGAAAAAGACATGGGAAAGGGCTTCACACACAACAACACCTCCAGAAGGCATCACTGAAAAAAAGACAAGGAAACAGAAGACATAGGAGACAAAATGATAGGACAGAAAGTAACTCTAGGATAATTTCTCAATTTTAGGGGGAAATTTTCCATTGTTAAACTTTAGTTGCTCTAAGGACAATCTGAAACCATTCTTTTTCTCACTTTAATCTAATCTAGTAATCTTAAATTTAGAATTTAATAAATTAGGAAAAACAAAATACAAAGTAAATTTGCTGAATTATGATGGCTAAAATACTGTTAAAATGGTTTTTATCTAAATAACTACCTGTATATAGCTTGGACCCAAAAACCTACTTCTAAGAATTTTCTCAGAGAAATAATCATGCATGTTCACAAAGATTGAATTCTAAGGCCGCACAATTATTTTAACAAGGATAGGAATGAAAAACAAGATTGATCAATTGTATCACACTATATGTATATGTATTGGAATAAAATATGTGCATTAAAATTTTAATATGGAAAGTTTCTATTTTCTCTGTAGTTTTAAGTTTCTTACATAAACCAGAGTCTGGGCAGATACTGGCATAAGTAATATGTTTACATTGATGATGTAATAAGCCAGAAACCGAAATATTTATTTATGCTTGAGAAAAATGTGGTCATATATTAACTGGGAAAGAATGGGTTAAAAAATAACGTGGAGCTGAGAAGATAGCTCAATAGTCTAAGTGCCACCTGGCAAGTGTGAGAACCTGGATTCAATCCCCGGTACCGCATGGCATGCCAGCCAAGAACCCCAGGTGTGTTGTGCCCACCTGCAACCAGGTGTGCTGGTATGCACCTGTAATCCCAACACTGAGGACCACTTAACAAGACCTGTACTAAATAAACAAACAAACAAACAAATGGTTAAAAATACAAAGAGAATATTGTTTCCACTCTTATATTTATTAATACATTGTATCTGTTAGATACTACTGCAAAAGAAATTATTCCCAAACAGCATCCACTTACTGCCACTTGCAGTGGTCAATTGACTAATGGTCAACCTGAGTGGGCACTGCCCAGGTGAGTTGGGTGAGCACAGTTCTAGGCATGGAAGACTCACTTAAGGAGTCTTGGTGTATCAAAAGAGAACCAGGAAGAAAAGGGTTTTAGCTGATCTTCCTTGGAAGAGTTTTGTTTCTCTTCGGAAGAGTTTTGGTAAGTTTTCTCTGATGGAACTTTGACTGTTTTCTTTCCTTGGGAAAGCTTTAATTCTCCTCTTCACTTTGGATATCGTCTTCTGGCTTCCCAGGCAGATTCCTTAGAGGTCCAGTGCAGATCCTTTAGTCTTGGCATAGCTGTTTCAGCTTTCAGCACTGGCCCTTGGGCCTGCCCAGGCCAGATCCTTTGGAGGCTTCAGTCTCTTGGTATGAACTCGTAATGCCAGAAATACAAAGGAAAGTAAAACCTGAGACTGCTTCTTTAGGTCTATGTTTCTGAGTATTCCCTGGAAAACAGCAAAGCCAGAAGAGGCTTAGGCACCAATATTAATTATGGGAATTATAAAATTATCTGTAATTTTCATTTTCTTCCATTTTTTTCTAAAGTTTCAGCAATAAAAATGTGCTATTTTTAAAATCAAACCTCGATAAACACATTTTAAACATTTCATCAAATTATATATGTTCACAAGTTGCCTGTTTTATGGCTCTTCTTATATTTTTTTCACATAGAGCTGAGGCCAATTAGAGAAAGATCTAATATTTTATGCTGTCTATTTGTCAGTCAGCTGGCACATTTACCCTTCAATTTCCCTCTCAATAGCACTGATTAATTCAAAGCAGTATAGAACTCTGAAGGTAACACTACACCAGTTATTTATTAACATTCTGCATTTAAGAAAACGCGTCCACTGAAAGAATTCCAGTTCATTTGCAGTGATAATGGTTTTTTGAAATTTATGTTTTCTTGCATACATCCATTGCGAATTTTGATTTGGGAAGAAACTAGTTAACACATTGAGTTCCTGGCTGAGTTTCTCAGATGTGTAGTTTCTCATCGACAGCATCCTTCCTGGCAGTACATAAACAGAACCCATTATGCTCAGCCCTGATTTGTCTTTTCCTTCCCTTTTTCATATAAGTTCTTTTTTCTTCATTTCCTATAAAGAGGCTTAAGTCTTTTCTCCCCCTTTCTTGGATGCCGTGATTAGATTGAATGGTAGATGTTTCTAGTGAACCATTCTACCAATTAGGCTAAAATATTAAAGACAAGTAACCTGAGAAGGAAACTCGCTTTTCCATAGCACTTTGCAGCAGATGTATCCTATTTACTTCTTTATTTTATTACTTAATGACTGGATCTGAAGTAATTGCACCGTTTGACAGATATTTATTTGTAAAATGTGATTCATTCAGTCAGACACTTTGAGAATGATTTTCATGCCAAGTGTTAAAATTGTGTAGGCTCGAGTAGCTGTTTCAAAAGATGCAAACACGCATGTAGATTCCACGCATCAAGCACATCTACTTTTGGCTCTTTTTATTGTAGAAATATCCCAGTTGACAAAGAGTGCTAGTGAATAGACGGCAGGGACTTCTGGACTTTAATCAACCGCAATCACTGCCAGAGTTCAGAATTAATTTCCTAACCATGAATCACCTGCAGACAATGAGTCACGTTTTAGAGCATTTTGCCAAACAAAACAAAGCCATCATGCCCTGTATAGCTCTTGAGGACAGGGCCATGGAAACTCATTTGACTAGTATAGTTGAAATAGTGAAAAGGAAAGAGTACTGCAGAGTAGTGGAATAAGCTATCAAATAGTGCCTGGTGACTTTCAACTTACAATGACCAGGGAAGTGAAAGTTCAGCACAAACACTCGCCTTTCTGGAATAGTCTGCTATACTTGTTGGTTGAATCCTAGTCCTAGATTCTAAGTATTGATGAACAAAGTAAAGAAGTTTTTGTTAATGATTTCTGGTTATCAGATGTTGTCACATTACAGCAGACACCAAATATTACTATCTATTCTTTAACTAAAGCCTTAGAACTTTTTTCTTTATTTTGGATTCAGATACTGTAGTTACCCAGACAAAAGGTGATGGGGAAAATTAAGTAAATATTCAAATAATTGAAGGGAATAAACACATTTGAATAAAATTAAGTAGCCAGGTATTTTGCTTTTCTTTGCTTCTTATTACTGAACATTGAATGCAGGCTCTACACCCTGAACTGTAAATTGCGCCCCCCCCCCCACCACACACACTTTCTGAATCTGGATCTTCCTAAGTTGCTAAATTGCCTAGGCTGGACTGAAATTTGCAAGCTTCCTGCCTCACTCTCCCCAGGTACCAGGATTACAGACATGACACCAAGGCTACCTGGCAAGTTCTTTTATTCTAAAACTATTGGTGTGATTGCTCAATTTTCCATTTACTCTTCTAACTAATAAATCAAGGACCCAATTACCTTTTTAAAAAGTGTATTTGGTTGTTACAACATTGCACTGTGAAACTCAAACTCCTAGTGATCCATCTGTTTTCAGCCTTTCCCTAGAGCTGGGATTACAGGCATACACCACTATGCCCTGTCTCTGTGGTCAGGTCAGCCCACCCTAGGGGCAAGGTGGTGCCAGGGATTGACCCATAGTCCCTACACTTTCCTAAGTTTGCGTAAGCAGGCACTTTAGTCTGCTGAGCTATCTCACCGGCCCCTTGGGGGCATCCACAGTGACTTGTAAATATGAGACCTTAGCCTATACTTCTTGAAACCACTCTAGGTTTTAATTTGCAGCTTCAGATTCTGTAGTTATCTGACACAAAACTCTTCCTTTCTTACTCATTTATGCCCAATATTTTAATCTAATTTTTAAAGATACTTTAACAAGTATTATAGAGAGCACTGTTGGTTCTTCAGGTTGTTCTAGACTTGGATTTCCTGGAGTGACCTAGGAAGTCAAAGATGCTGCTGTCACGAACTTACTCTCAAGTTACTCATTCTTCATTCGCCTGATCATCTCCTCTACCTTCCTTTCTTATACAACTAAGTCCCAGGATCCACCCATTATTTCAACTACTCTTTAATATCCTAACCTTGTTATTTTTTCAATGTCTGCTAGCAGGATCACTGGCAAAGAAGAGCCCAACCACCTCTCTTCTCAGCATATCTACCTCAGAAACTAAGTGCAATTTGAGAGCTCACTATGTATGCAGATGCCACAATAAATTCAAGGGCTCCCCAAGAGCACAGTCTTCATTATTTCCCAGAAGTCCTTTCTTCTACCTTTACTTTGTCTTTTTGCTAGGTCTGTTGGTCCTTATTCAAAACAAGGAAAATTAATAATATTAGCATCAAAGACTACAACTTCAAAGAGACCAGGGCTGGGAAGATAGCTCAGTAGAACAAGTGCCGGCCTGGCAAGCTCAAGGGCCTGAGTTCAATCCCCAGTTCCAAAGAAAAAAAAAAAAAAGACACCCACAAATTCAGTGTATAATGCATGGCATGACTACAAAGGATTACTGGTTACTATCAATACAAGAACATCTGGAAGTGTCCTTTCATTAATCATGTCACAGAGACTGAGATAAATGGAAAAGTTTTCTAAGCTTTCATTGGGAACAACTAACATACTTTGCTTGGAGTTGAAGATTTGGGAGGGACTAACTTAAACTCCCACTCTGCATTACTAAAGTAAGGAACCCCAGTTTTATGCAGAGAGAAAATACACATATACATAACTTTCCTAGACCATCTGACTATCAAAAGTAGCACAAAGTCACTGAAATAACAACAAAACTTAAGGGGCCTTGGTCAATTATTTCATGTATTTTTGCTTTGATTTCTACCTCTGTGAAATGGGCCTAAGTGAAATGATTTAATGGGATTGTTGTGGTGTTTGAATGGGACAACATGTGTAAAATATTTAAGATGGTATCTAACCTCATAAGGGCTTGGTAAACATTAACTGACTACTAATCATTGATTTCATTTCCATCTATAACCTTGGCACACAGTGTCCTTAAAATGCTCTTTTTGTGACCTCCTTTGCCTCATCTCTGCCATCTCCTCATCAGTGCATTAAACATCCATCCACTGAAGTCATATACAATGAGCCTTTCTCTTTTCTTAATGCTAAAGTCTCTAAAACTTTTCATTTTTATTTCTTCTATTTGTAGCATTCGACACTACTGACCACACTCTTCTTCCTTTCTACATGAAGATACTTCCCTTTATCTCTTCCTCTCTTTAAGGTTTCTTCCATTTTTTCAAGATTGCAAAATCTTTTTACAACATAGAGATCCCTCAAAGACCTATCATATGGTCTTGCTTTTCTCATGCTGTACGTTTTGCTTGCTATATCTCATGCATTCAGAGTCACCATCTTTACTGTTTGAGGTTAAAGTTTGTTAGGATAAAGATTACCATGAAAGAAAGAATGGCATGGAAATTAAGATTTATCTCTCCCTCTGTCTCACTGAAAAGTGAAGGTGCATGCGGTCCCATGTGGAAGTGCAGATTTATCATCCAGTGTCTCCCAGACAAACAGTTTCATTCATCCTCCTGCTCTGCAGCCATATCATGTGCATTATTAGTGTCTGAAGCTGGTTTGCTGTTAAGTTCAAGGTATTAAGGGAGGAAAAATGAAACAGAAGTACAAATATGGATTGCTCGTTGGATATGTTCTGGAAGTAGTATACATCTTTTTGACCCATAGTCCACTGATAAAGCTGGGAGCTGGGTCTGATGTTGCGTGCTTGTAACACTGGCATTCAGAGAGGCTGAAGTCAGAAAGTCGTAAGGTCTAGCCTAGTCTGGTAGTCTGGGCAATTTAGTGAAATCCAGAAAGGAAGGAAGGAAGAAAGGAAGGAAGGAAGGAAGGAAGGAAGGAAGGAAGGAAGGAAGGAAGAAAGGGAGGGAGGGAGGGAGGGAGGGAGGGAGGGAGGGAGGGAAGAAGGAAAGGAAGGAAGGAAGGAAGGAAGGAAGACAGACAGACAGACAAACAGACAGAAAAGAAAAGAAAAGAGAGAACATAGCTCTGAGCTCAATCCTTAGAAACATATACATACACCAAAGGGTGGCCAAATGACCACAGGGCTCTACTATAAGAGCTAGGAGATATGGACATTCTTTGGGTATATCCTTTACCAGAAGGGAAGGGAAGGCTAGATTTTAAGTCAGCAATTAACATTCTCTGCCACACTGTCTCTAAACGAGTAGCTACAGATTCTATAACGTTAGTCTTAGCATCTTCTTTACCTTCACTTTACTCAGCAGCTTCACTTGAGTTTCTCTGTTATACCTGAGGCAGGATTTTACAACACTATGAAGAATACCTCTGCTGACTATGAGCTAAATAAACCTTTCCTCCCTTCATTTTCGGTGTTGGGTATTTGTCCTAGCAAAAAGGGAAGAGTAATTAAGACATAGTCTCTCTGCACAGCTCAAATTCATAGTGATCTTCCCGTCTCAGACATTGGGATTACAGGCCTGCCCCACCACACCCAGTTTCATATCATTTTACACTGGTGTTGAGATTTTGCCACCTGGCATACTGTTTAACTAAGACCCTCTGCTTTAAATTCAGATCATTTTGTCTTCCAAAATACCATCAACCCTCGGATAGTAGTTACCATGTCACCAGACAATTATGGAATTATCACCTATGAATTCCATTAGAGGCTTCATACTATTTACTGTTTTAGCACTTGGTGCTTAACATCAACATGTGAAAAATTTTGTTATAATTGGCTTTCATTATTTGCTTTCTCATCAAAGATATTAAACTCTGTGATGACAGATACTTTTTTTTCTGCAGAACTAGTTTAGACTATAAGAAACATTACTTTGATAGTCACTTGATATTTCTATATCTCAATATTTTGGAATGGAAACAGAATTATTCAAAGAGTGTTTAGTTTAATGAGCAGTTTTTGTTTTAAAGAGAAAAAATGAAAACAATGACAAAATTTATAAATGAAATAGTGTAGTGATGGTTAGTGCATTACTTATTGTTATCTTCAATGTAGTTGCTCATATTACAAGATAGAGGCATGAAACACTGATCACATAATATAAACACAAATCTTTCTTTTCAATAAAATAACAAAAATAGTAGTATAGCTCTCTTAAATATATATATTATGTATTATATATTATATATTATTTATATATACACACACACATGCATTTTACTACTATTTATTGCTTCCTTCTCTTCTCCTTTCCCACATACCAGCTTGTCTTTTCTTTTGAACAGTTTTTCTCATTCCCCAATATCTATTGTACATTTTGGCTTTTATTTACTATTTCAGCTTTTTACAGTATAAGGACAATACAATGTTTATACATGAGAGGCTGACTGATTTCACTTCTGAGTATGCTTTGAATTTGCACCCCCTTATCCATAAAAATTTCAAGTTTACCATTATTTATGGATGAGTAGTACTCCATTGTATAAAAAGATCATATCATTTTATATCTGTTACTATGTTGATGATCATTTATTTATGTTAAGGATTTAGCTAGGACAAATTATGCTGTTATAAACATGGGTACACATATATTGCTGTGGTATGATGTTTTTAACTCTTCTGAGATGATAGAAAAAGATTAGGTCAAAGGGGATGTATAATCCTAGCTTTTTGAAGAGTCTCTACAATGATTTACACCCTGTTGTGCAGGTCTACGTTCCCACCAACAGTGGAAGAAGGTTCTTTTTTTGCCCACGTTCCCATTAACGTTTGTTATTGGTTGATTTCTTGATGCTAGCCAATCTTTCTGGGGTGAGATAAAATCTCAGTGTTGTTTTCATTTGCAATTCTCAAATGACCAATGAATTTTTTTTGATGTATTTGTTTTCCATTTGTATTTCTTCATCTAAGAAATCTTTATTCATCTCAGATACTTTTCATGAATCTTTAAATTTTGGGGGGGTCTGAATTTTTCCAATTTTTTATATGTTGCCAATGAAGTTCTTTGTCTAAGAGACAATTGACTAAATATTTCCTATTCTTTGTGTTGGTTTTTACACTCTGACGGTGATTTATTTTGATATACAAAAGCTTTTTAATAAAATGAGCTCCCACTTGTTGATTCTTTCAAGTATTTCCCACGTAGTTTGGATTTTTTTGTTCATGATCTCTATGCCTACACCTATGTCTTCAAGATATCTACTTACTTTCTCTTCCAGTAGATTGAGTGATTCTGTTTTAATATTTAGATCTTTTATCCATTTGACTTTAGGGGGGTCTGAGTTTTTTCAATTCTTTATAAGTTGTAAGTAGAAGTTCTTTCAGAGATAATTGGCTATATTTTTTTCCTACTCAGTGGGTTGTCTCTTCACTCAATTTCATTTGCTGCTCAAAAGCTGTTTAATAAAATGAGAATTCAGTTGCTGATTTTTTGGAGTATTTCCCACAGAGTTTTCGCTTTGTTCATGAACTCTTTACCTACACCTGTCTCTCCAAGATATCTACCTATTTTGTCTTCCAGTAGATGGAGTGTTCCTGCTTTACTATTCAGATATTTGATCCATTTTGTCTTTATTTTAGTGCATGGTGGTGGAAGTTGGCCTAATTTTAGACTTTGGCCTATAGACAGCCAGTTTTTCTACCACCATTGAAGAAAGAGATCTTTCTTCCGATGGTGTTTCAGTGCTTTATGAAATGTAAGGTAGTTGTGTTTGTTTGTAATTATGTTTGAATCTTTTAATCTGTTCCGTGATCCTCAGATCTGATATTTTGCCAAGGCCTTGGTGATTTTATCACAGTAGCTTTGTGGTATAATTTTAAGTTAGGGACTGTGATGCCTTCAGAGTTAGTTGGCTTTGTTGCCAGAATTGCTTTTGGATTCTAAATCTCTTCTGGCTCCAAATGAATTTCACAAATGTTTTCTGTAGTTCTCTGAGATATGCTAATGGTATTTTGACTGGGATTATATTAAATCTATATAGCGATTTTGAGAATATGGCCAGAGAAGAAATCTTTCAATTTTGTGATATTTTCTTCAATATTCTTTTTCTGAGTAGTGTAATTATCAATATATTGATATATTGCTTTCTTTGTGAGATTGATTCCTCAATATTTCATTTTTTTGGATGCTATTGCGAAGGAAATTGCCTAATTACTCAGTGAGTATTGTGTGTGTATGTGTGTGTATATATAGGAATGCTACATTTTTTTAGTGTAGACTAGCATCCAACTATGGTACTGCACTTCACTATTAAATCTAGGAGTATTTTGGAGTTTTGGGGGTCTTCTATATAGAGGATCATGTTACTTGCAAATAATGATCATTTAATTTCTTCATTTCCTATTGCTATTCCTTTTACTTTTCTCTCATGTCTGATTGATCTGGCTAACGTTCCCAGAACTTTATTGAATAGAGTGGTGATAGTCAATATCCTGATCTTATTCTTGATTTTATTGTGACACAAATTTCAATTTGTGTCCACTTAGTATGAAGCTGGCTGTTGGTTTGTCATAGATAATTCTTCTCAGGTTGAGGTAAAGAAAGACATGTTTTTCAATTATCTGTAAGGTTTTTATCATGAAAGTGTGCTGGGCTTTGTCAAATGCTGTTTCTGAATCTATTGAAATAATTATGTGACTTTTATCTTTGACTATGTTAATATGGTGTATGACATTTTTTGATTTTCATATATTGAGCCTTTTGTTCATTCCTGGGATAAATCCTTCTTAGTCACAATGTATAATCTTCTTGATGATTTGCTGCATTCTGCTTGCAACTATCTTATTGAGTATTTTTGTATCATTAAAGAATTTGGTGAGCATTGATTAAATCTTCTCTAAAGTTCGTACAGAATTAGGCAGTTAACGCACCCAAATCTGGGCTTTTCTTTGTTAGTGATTTTTTAATTACATTTACAACTTCATTGACTGATATTGGGTGATATCTTCTTGATTCTGCTTTAGTAATTTGTACTCATCTAGGAATCTGAATTTCTTCTCTTTTTTGCCATCTTATGCAAGCAAATAATTTTGATGTCTTCATTCATGATCTTCTGAATTTCCATGATTCTGTCGTGGTTTCATCCTTTTCACTCTGCAATTCATGGCTCTGAGTGTTTTCTTTCCTTTTGCCCATAATGTTGGCAAAAGTTTTATCAGTTTTTAACCAACTGTTTGATTCATTAATTCTTCGTATTGTTTTCGTGGTCTCCATTGTATTAATTTCTGCTCTGATATTTGTAATTTCCTCCCTTCGTTGAGCTTTGGGCGTGTCTTGCTCTTCGTTTTGTACAAGCTTGAGGTGCAACATTGGAAATTGTTTTTTTGTGCTCATTCTGTTTTCTTTTTTTTTTTTTTAATTTTTTTAATTTATTTTTTTTGTTTGTTTGTTTCAGAACCTTTGTTTGCTTATTCACTCATTTTTATGGCTGGCTCAGCCCACCCCGAGGGCAGGGCTGGCGCAGCATGTGGTGCCGGGGATCTAACCGCGGTCCCTGAAGCCTCCCAAGCTTCCCCAAGCAGGCGCTTTAGACCACTGAGCCATCCCGCCGGGCCCTCTGTTTTCTTGATGTCAGAATTCACCACTATAATTTTCCCTCTGAAAACTTTCATTGAATTCCATATGTTTCAGTATGTTGTTGTATCTGGTTTCTCATTTAGTTATCAATATTGTTGGTAGTTTTCTCTTTAATTTAATCTGTGACCTATTGAATGTTTAGGAAGACGACATTTAATTTCCAGGTCTTTTTAGAGTTTTTGTGCTTTCTTTGGCCATTAATTTCCAATTCCATTACACTATGGTCAGATGATAATATGTATGAGATAATTTCAGTTCTTTTGCATTTATAGAATCAGTGTACTTTGGCTAGTATGTGGTCTATTTCAGAGAACATCTATGTGCAGCCAAGAAGACTATTTCCTGATGTTGTCAGATGAAACACTGAAAACACCTAATAAATCCATTTGTTCACAAGTTTGGTTTAGTTCTGTTATTTATTTGTTGATTTTTTTCTTTGTCTAGTTGAGTTATCTCTTTGTGACAATGAGGTATTGAGGTCTCTCGTTATCATTGTTTTATTACTTATTGATTTTCATATATATTAATGATTGTCATCTAGCTCGATGCTACTCATACTTGGTGCATCCATATTTATTATTTTTATCACTTCCTCTTCTAATTTCCCCCTAACATATATGTGGTAGCCTTCTTTATCTCTTTTGATCATTCTTGGCTTGAACTTCATATTGTCTATAAACTGAATAGCTACCCTTCCCTTTTTGTGTGTTCTGTTGCATTTAGCATCATCTTCCATTCTTTAAATTTTCATGTGTGAATTTTGAGTTAGATGTGTTTCTTTTACACAGTATGTCATTGGATCTTGTTTCTTGATACATTCTTCTAGTCTGTTTCTTTTGATTGACAAATTTGGGACATTTTCATTGAAGGTTATAGCTGATATGTATTGGCTTATCTTTGTCATGTTATTTTTCTGTTGCTGGTTCCGTTTCTCCCCTCTACTCAATTGCTTGCTCTGCCTTTTGGTTTCTTTCCGTCATTCTTAGAATTGTGGTTACTTTTATCTCTTTCTAGAAAATCTTTCAATATTGTGTGTAGTCATGTGGTCATATGTGTAATTGTGGTCATGAATTTCTTCTGTTCTTTGCACAGAGACACTTATTTCTCCATTAATCTTGAAATATAGTTTTGCAGAGTACATCAATTTGGGTTGAAAGTTATTTTCTTTCAGTTCTAGATATCCTTCACTCCAAGCTCTTTTTGATATGAAATTTGGGTTGAGAAGTCTGACATGATTCTTACAGGCTTTTCTTTATAGATGAACTATTTCTTTACTCTAACAGTTTTTTTTTACTATTTTTAATAAGAAATAACAATAAGCCAGTTTCAAAACATCTTAGTAGGACAGCCACAAAAATTAATACAGTGCATATTGTTGTCTCCATAGTAGTTGTTCAGAGTACAAGATGCAGACATGATAAATTCTCTAAGCACTATTGGTACAAATATTTCTTCTCATCGAACTAAGAGAAAGTAGTTATATGTATAATCAAACATTCTAACATCTTTTAATATTCTTTTCTTTGCTAAATTTCTAGAATCTTGATTATTATATGTCTTTGTATAGTTTTATTTTGGTCATGGCTGTTCGGAGTTCTGTGTGCTTCCTTTATTTATATGTCAAATTTCTTTTCAAGGCCTGGAAACTTGTCTGCCACTATTTCTGTGAAGAGTTTTGTTATGGCATGTGTGCTGTCTCCAGCTTTCTCGTGGGCTCCAATTAATTTTATGTTATTCTTTGTATTAACTTATAGCTCTTGGATTGATTTTTCAGGGTCTCTTACTATTTTTAACATATTTCTTTTCATGATCACTAGCTGCAGTGTTGTCTTCAAAATCTGATATATTACCCTTTTCTCCATTTAGTCTGTTACATATATTTTCTTTTGTATAAGATTAGAATTTTATTATTATTTTTAAATTATGTGGAAGAATTTATTTGAGAAGAGGAATGGGGAATAGCAAAGGCTCCAGAGAGACAGGTGGTGTCCCAAATGAATGACTTGCTCAGAAATTTGAGGTTCCAAGCAGATCCACAGTACACTGGATAAGCACATTACTTGTAATGAATGGTTTGTCTGAAACATAGCTGTTATAAAATTACTTAGCACTCTGAAGTGTAGTATTATAATCTATCTCTGGGAAATTTTTGAAATTTAATGAATGAGTTTGTAACTTTATGCTATAAACTTGAAGTTTGCCAGAATCAGTTCAAATACAAATTAATCTTATGTGTCATTTGTTTTCAAGGTCGGGCAGGATATGCTATATAGTGTGGGTTTAAAATGTACAATATTATGGACAAAGTGCTTTTGAAGACAATTTTATTACATATATCTCACATTTTTATTTGAAACATAATTAATTATGTTTCCTTAGACTTCCTAAACAGTTATGTCTATGAGTGCAAGTACAAATTACAAATCTTACATTGGCATAATGCATTAAAATAATACATTTTCTTAAGGCTTAATACATGTCTAGATATTTGAAGCAAAACCTTTGAGTAATCTAGACATTTTATATTCATATTCAGTATCATTAAAGAATCTCAGAAGTTTCTCTATCTTTCAATGAATGCTTGTAGGTCATCACATGTTCTTTTAATTTAAGGCTTTTATGCCGTTGGGGCCCAGCGGGATGGCTCAGTGGTCTAAAGTGCCTGCTTGGGAAGCTTGGGCGGCTTTAGGGACCACGGTTCGATCCCCGCCCGGCACCACATGCTACACCAGCCCTGCCCTCTGGGGGGCGGGCTGAGCCGGCCATAAAAATGAGTGAAAAAACAAACAAAGGTTCTGAAACAAGAATAAAAAATAATAAATAATAAAATAAAGGGGCCCGGCAGGATGGCTCAGTGGTCTAAAGCACCTGCTTGGGAAAGCTTGGGCAAGCTTGGGCAGCTTCAAGGACTACGATTCGATCCCGGCACCACATGCTGCGCCAGCCCTGCCCTCGGGGCGGGCTGAGCCGGCCATAAAAATGAGTGAATAAACAAACAAAGGTTCTGAAACAAGGAAAAAAATAAAGAAAATTTTAAAAAATAAATAAATAAATAAATAAATAAATAAATAAATAAAATAAAATAATAATAAATAAGGCTTTTATGCCCTTATTGGTCACCACTTGTAAGAACTAATAAAGCGCTTTTTAAAAATTAAAAAAAAAAAATTACAAATCTGAATATATGGAAATGGAAATTTTGCACTGTGATTTTTAAAAAGCAAAATCCATTTTACCGACTGAGCAGTGTTTAATCTACAGTTAAATCCATATTTCCATTCTAGTCTCACATTTTAAGCATTTTTAAAATTAGTCAGTGGAATGTACTTAGCAGTGATAATCAAAATAAGAGCAAGAATTAGGTAAATCTGCTTGATCCTATAGCCTTTTTTTTAACCACATGGTATAAAAAGGAAAGCCATATAAATATGCTCAGTTGTAAAAGGCTCAAATCAATCAACTCAATGGCTTCCACTAATGCTAGATGAGCTGATAATCCACTACTGTTATGAACTATTGGACTATATATACAGCTTCTTTCTCTATGTGCAATGGAAAGAAAGATCTATACTAATGATGTTTAGACAAGAAATCATGTCTGCATCGTATACTCTGAAAAACTATGATGAAGACAACAATACACTATGTATGAATTATTGTCACATATATTTTCATTGGAGGTTTCAGTATCTTGGATTTCTGTTGGATCTGTTTCATGAATTCTATTTCTTTCCTATGTTGGACATTTTCTGTTTCCATCATGTTTAAAGCTAATCTACACTTGTTTTGTATTTATTTATTTATTTTTGTCTTTTATTTTATTTATTATTAATTTTTATTTATTTTTATTACTTTTAATAAGAAATTACAATGTGACAGTTTCAAAGCATGTTATCAGAATAATTAATACAATGCATACTATTGTCCTCATTATATGGCACAGGGTGTAGACATGATAAATTTTCAAATGGTTATTGGTACAATAAATTTCTTCTTTTTGATCTAAGAGCAGGTAGTTGTATACATAGTCAAATGTTCCATAATTTCAGTGTGCTACTGGTGAAACTGGCAATGTTGGAAGCTGTTGATTTGAGCCTTTTACAGCTCGTCATACTAAACTACCCTTAAGTTTTATGCATCATGTTTAAGCTTTTCTGCTGGGTGGCCAAGAGCATGTTAAAGCAAGACCTGTATAACAAAACATGTATTTTTTGTACTTCTCAAGGTCATCTTCACTTTAGTCTGCATCTTCTCTAATAGATTTAATGTTAAGCATCATTTGTTTTTTGACCTGAAAGATTGTTTTCTCTACAGTCATATACATATATATTATATATTATATTACTTCTATTGTTATCAGTTCAGAAAGTTCCAGTGTTTATCTTCCAATTTTATATATATTCATATATATATAAAATTGGAAGATAAACACTGGAACTTTCTGGGCTTATACTAGATAGGTGGAGTTCTTAGGTTACTTTTTGCTGCTGCACCTTATAATGTTCTATTTTCTCTTTTTAGTTTTTCCATGTTGATGTCTATCCATTTCTTATAATAGCTTTATCACTAGTATTGAGGCTTCCCTAGGAGATGTCTGTTCTTAAAAGGTGTCCTTTATATGTAGATGATTCTTTATAGCTATTCCAAAAATCTACCTTCTTTATGTGAGAAGGATACGAAGTTGTGTTTGGCTTAGCACCCAATCCTTTGATACTCAGCTATAGTGGTGATTATGGCCCCATACAATTCAACATTGCCATATAGAGGAGAAAAATTGATTATAACATGTATAGTATCCTGGTTAACATGTATAATATTTAGGAATAACAACAGTACAATTACACCTTAACTACTGACAAACTATGATAATCATTAACCTGCTGCCTCTAACCACTGGAGCAAACTCTAGCTATATAACAAAATCAAATGTATCATGAGCTTGTGTGCAGTGCTTTTCCCCTTAGTGGAGTGATTTTAGCCTTTTGTCAGAGGCAGAGGAGTTAAGGTGAGTAGGTGACAGGATAAAATAGTCAATATAGTAGAATCAAGGCTGGTTTTCAAAGGGCAATCACCTGAGTTTTGAAAAAATAAAGGGTACAGCAGACAAAGAAAGATACAGAGTGTGAAGCAGTAATCAGAAAGGGAGGAAGAGACAATGTTTTTTTTGTTTTTGAGACAGGGTCTCTTTATGCAGTTGAGGCTGGCCTTGAGCTCACTTTTGTAGCCCAGGCTGGTCTCGAACTCGCACTAATCCTCCTGCCTCCGCCTCCCGAGTGCTGGGATTACAGGCGTGCACCACCACGCCCGGCTCAGGAAGAGACAATGTTTACTCACTTGGAATTTTAATTTTAGAAGATAGTTGAGGAAAGAGAGAAAGAGGGTCAATAAATGAAAACAAAAAGGACAGAGAAAAAGACTAAGCAGTGAATAAAAAGAAGGAAGAAAGAAATAGAGAATGGGGAAAAAAAGGAAGACAAAATAGTAGACCTGAAAAAGAAAGGAGAGTAAAAATGAAAATCTAAAAATTAAAACAACCACAAAGTACAAGACAAAATAAGATGACTTCCAATCAGACAGGAAAGGGACAGCTAATCAGACAAACAAGGAAGAAAAAAAGTAATGAAATGCCTCTGGTTCCTACAGGTCTATAGTAGTGTCCAGATCCCAGAAATGCCTTGTCCATGAGAATTGTGCTGGACACAGAGCTGATCTTGGCCCCTGGATGTCGGGTTGGGGTTAGTCTCCTTTGGTAGAGTTCCCCAAGACCCAGCTTCTGGCTCCTGACCGCTGCTTCAGACCCTTTCATGTTACTGGTCTCATTGATTACTCCATGCATCTGGGAGGCCTCTCCTGAGTCTCCTGGGTTCTGTTCAGTCTGCTAAAAGTGTGTGTGTAATGAGGAAATTTTAGATAATTATATTAGGATGAAGACATTAAGTTCATCAACAAGGTCATATTCAGATAATTCCATAACAACTTTAGTGTACTAATATAAAATGAAGAAGGTTAGGACATACATGGAAACTTCAGAGCCTGGTTGATATTCTCCTTTTGGGTATCTTGCTGAAAGATTTACTAATATCATATTATAGTACGCATCCATTTTTATTGCAGCACATTTCATAATGGCCAGATCTTGGAAGCAATCTATACATTCACCCTATATGAGAGGCTAAAGAAAATGTGATATTTACATAACTTTCTGCTTTGTTTTCTGGAATGTAAAATAGAAATTAAGTAGTCTATGCCAGCTCAGGCAGACAGTGAAATATAAATGTAATAGATTACCTGGATGTCTATTTTTTTTTTTTTTTTTTTTTTTTTTTTTGGCGGGACTGGGTTCAAACTCATGGCCTTGCCCTTGCTAGGCAGGCACCTGTGCCATAGAGCTATCTCCCTGGCCCCCCTGGATGTCTAATTTTTAAATGAAAATAATAGTTGTTTTCTTTATGCAAGTCAATGTATTTTTATACAGAGACTGGAATCCTAGGAATGAGTCCAACCAGAACACTCTTCACACTGCTGCTATGTTAGATGAGAAGAAATGGAAAGGAGATTCAAACCTAAGAGACGTCTCAAAACTGAGGAGGACAGACTGACATCACTACAGAAAACAATAGTCATCCTTCTGAGTGCTTGTGAGTCAGACGGAGGTGCTTGCACTCTCCAGGCTAGGAAGTGAAGCAGTTTCAGCATGGGTTACAACAGCCAAATATATATTTTTGTTTATGTTATTTACAGAAGAATATGGATGCTTTCCTTATGTGTTTAACAGGTTGCAATTACAGATATTTTACAAAATTTTCAGACTTGACTGTCTACACATCAATAATATGCTGGTCTTTTTAAATTTTATTGATAAAACTAATCACACTGCTACATTTCAAACATAACATGTATCACTGTATTTAAATGACATTTAAAACTGTGTTATAAATACTAGGTTTTAAATTTAGCACTCCAGGAGCTGGAGAGATAGCTCAGCAGACTAGGTGTCTCCCTGACAAGTGCAAAGATCTGAGTTCCATTCACCAGTACTGCATGCTGCCAGCCCCATTATCCCAGGTTCATTGTGCTGGCCCCAAAATCCAGTGTGTGTGGTTCATACCTGTAATCCTAGCACTGGGGAGAATGAGATAGGAGAGACGCTATGAGTCTGACATGCATAGCAAGACCCTGTACCAAATGAATAAAATAAAACTTTAAAAGAAAATTTAAGAATAAATAAATTTAAGACTCCAAATTTTGACTAAATTGGAAGACAATTTATATTTGAAGAAAGAAATAGAATTTTCATGGAGCAAGGGTCTGAAGGACGACTACCAGCACAGTGGGAATATCTCCAAAGAAACCAGGGATACATCCTTCCTTGAGGTTTCTTTGATCACCAGCAACATAGAAATCTCAGATTGGCTCTTAACCTTACCCTGTTATAGATCTTTCTGGTTTTGCTGATCTAGGTATCTGGGTGGTGGCCAGGGACATCTGCGGCTGTGATAGTGCCTGGAATGTTTACTCCTTTAGAGATCTGATGCAGGCAATTCCCACTCACCTTTTGTGCTTCACATTTGCAGGGTCAGGTCCTACAGATCCAAATACACATGGCCACCATTTGCCTAATTTTTGTTTCATTTGCTTTGTTTATCATAGTTCTTGTTGGCCTTATGTGTTTTGTTTTAAAACTTAGGGCTTTAAAAAAGCATTTTAAAGAAGATATAACGGCATCAACCTGTAAGTCCAGCACTCTCTGGTGGCTGAGGAGGGATGATTACAAGTTCAAGACCAGCTTGAGCAACACAGTGACTTAGGGAGAACCTGCTTCAAAATAAAAATAGATGAACTAAATATGTAGCCAAATACAAAGGCTCAGAGTTTAGGCCCAAGGAACACAAAAATAAATGGAACATATTTTTGTTGCAAACAATTGCAGAAAATTTTGAGAGATCATGGTGTGGTATCTGCAAGAGCCACAAATCTTGTTTCTAAAGATATAAATATTCTCAGAGCTAGTCTGGATGAAGAATTCCAGTCTACACAGACATCAAAAGCTATAGTATCTTCTCCCACTTCCAGCTGAAATGTGTCTGACTGTAAGACTATAGACTAGCAACTCCCCAGTGAATCCTAAACTGTGCTAAGGATCACTTTTTGCCACCCTGAATGTTTAACTATAGCTACATTCAATTGACACTGTTGAGCAATTCGTTAGGGGAGTGGCAGTGTGACCATTCAGGAAATGTCTGGCTGCCATAGCACTGGTGGGCTTAGTCTTCTAAAGTCTCCCAAGATCACTTGTGGAAACATTTTGTGCCACATGTTGATTATGTGTCCAGTTCAATCAATCAATCAGTAAATATTTATGTTAAGGGCTTGTTTTATCACTACTACTGACATGACTCTTTCCTCTCTACTGGCCAGTAAGCACATGTAAATAGTTTTCAGGAAAAGGTCAGGATAATCCTTGTCTGACCACGTGATTGTGTGTTGTTTTTTCTGGTCCCTTATAAATGGAAAAACCAATTAATGTACCAACAAGTAGCTATTGAGTACCTATCATGTGTCTATATTTTCAGGAGGCATATTTTTCTCTGTCTAGCAAAAACTAGAGTCTTACCCTGCATTTCACATTCCTTTGCTCTTCCAATAGTTTATTATATTAATAACCACAATTGTATAGTTAACAAGATATTTTTATTCTTGATCCAACCAAAAATGTTACAGAGATTTTTTTTTCTTCTCCTACAGCTAAAGAACCGGGGCATTGGGATTTGTCCAAAGTCACAGCCAATAAAGTGACTTTAGCAAGCACATTTCTCTCTGCTATGTTTAAAACACTGTGAAATTGCTTGGGTTTGGAAATAAAATTGATAATGAGATGAGTAAAATAGTTTAAGCAAGAATTTAATATCAGAAGTAATGAAAGACCTGGTGCATTTCCAAACCTCTCCCTCCTACCCATCAAAGCGTGATCCAAATCTTTGAAGTCCTCCACAATTGCCTGACCTCACTGGAATCCTTCTGGCACAAGCCTGTCTTGGGCATGATTTAAGCTTCGTTTCTCAGAGCCATACTCCTCGGAAGCTATGTGTGCAGCTGTATCCAAGTGTAACGACCATTTTTTCAACTCTGTAGGTCTCCAAATCACTCCATTGTGGATGCTGGCCCTGACGTTCAATTCAAACAGCTTATAGTAAGGTCATGTTGACCTTCATGTTACTAAAGTTAAGAAAAAAATGCATTTTGCTTTCTGTGTCTTTAAAATTTTAAGACCCAGGAAAACATGGTAGTAAATAAAGCAAAAAAAAAAACTCTGAAGTCAGATTTCCTTGGTCTATAATTCGCATCTTGAGTGACTTTCAAGAGACCCTGTGTTAAAACCTTAATGCCTAATTTGAAAAACTTGGGAAAGAATTAAATCTTTAAGGCGTGAGGTAAGTGGTGGTTTTAGGTAATGAGTGTACCTTGGAAGGACCTCTTCCCCTTTCTATCATTTTTTTATGTCCCAGCCATGAGATGAATAGCTTCATTTCACTATGCTCTTGCATGATGAGCTTTCTCGCTACAGGCAGGCCCCAAACCAACTGGACCAATTCATCACAGAGTGAAATTGCTCAAAGTGTAAGACAAAATAGCCCTTTTCTCTTCTTAAGTTCATTGTCTCAAGTATTTGTTACAGTAATAGAAAGCTGACTAACATTGAACAAAATGTTGTGGGGCTGAAGAAAAGCACTAAAACTCAGTTGCTCCATTAGTGAGAGATTATAGTATTATAGCTTCTATATCATAGTGTAGATGAGAACATACAATCAGTTGATGTGTATAAAGATCTGAAGAAAAAGTTTTACACATATGAACTATCATAGGTTTAAGGTGTTATTATTTATTATTTCTTAAGCTGGTTGACATATTATGGTTTGGATTCGAAATCCTTGATAGTTTTGCAGTTTTCCAAGGGGAGCAATACAGCATAGGATATACTTTATAAGAATATTTTATAAGTCACAAAGAACTTACACAAAGAGAGCAAGAAATCTGTCTATGTACTAACAACCAAAGAATCCAGCTGAGGGCCTGATTCCTAACATACTATATGAGTCCAGCTGAAAACCTAGACCTCATAACAATGCCTCCCACAAGTCCAGCTGGAAACCTAGATCCCACAACAATGCTTCATGCAGGCCCACTTCACAGATCTGACTGGGAAGGCTCAAAGGTCAGAATGTATAAAATCTTTGTCAGTGGAATGAAGAATTTATGATGGCATCCTGAGGGGTCTGAACTAGAACCAGGAAGCAACACTCAGGGTAAGAACCAGAGCTACCCCCAAAAATACTACAACCATCCTCAGCAACTGAGATCCTGAACTCCTCCAGTGATGAGGTAAGACAAGTTCCCATTAGTAAATTCAATGTAACAAGTTTCTCCAGGAGACTGGGCAGTATGATATACCCTCCAGAGCCAAAAATGTGCTATTCAAGGTGAAAACCAAAGCTCCCCAAAATTAACTGTAGGCATCCTATAACAGTGAGGTCCCAAGCTCCTCTTCCTATAGGAAAAAAGCAAGTTCACTGGGAGGATCATTATGACAAGGTCCCCAAGCCGAACCCCAAGACAACCAGAAGCTTCTAACAGCTCTAACATCCTCTCCAAAGAGCTTCTCCACTTCTGACTCTTATGCTGCTGGCGATAACCCTTAAGTGGGCCTCCCACACCCAAGACCATGCTAGTTTAGTTAAGCTGGGTATATCAAGCTGACCACTAGTTGGCAATCTACCACACCTCCAAAGAGTTCATGTGTTACAGGCTTGATCCTTAGGGTAATAGTGTTCAGAAACGAGATCCTTGGAAGGTGATTGGACCATGACAGCTATAGTATTATTAATAGATTATCCACTGAGGGATCCCTAATGTAACAAGCTACTAGAAGGTGGTAGAAATTTAGGGGGTGCTACTTATTTGAAAGAAATAAATCCTTGTGAATATGGCTTTGAAGGCTATATTTTGCCCCAACCTCTTACACTCTTTCCTTGCCCCACCTCTGTGTTTCTGTCTCTCATCTATCTGTTAACCTTACAAATGTTTAAATTTTTCCTTGTTCATTTGCAGTTTATTTCTTATTAGTTTTGTAGCCTTCAACAGTCTTAACAAAATCCACATCTCAGAATATCAGCTATACTAAAATGTGTCTATCACAGACTCTTCTTCTGAAGCTCTGATTGATATGTCAGACTGTCTTCTTCATATCTCACTTGGATGTCTTCTACACAGTGAGAACGAATCTTTCCCCCTAAGTTCATTACCTTCTGTTATTCCTCACTTTTATTGAAACAGCAAAACCAGAAACTATGCAGATTGTTTCTGTGACCCTCGCCCCTGATGTCCCATAGGAGTTCTGAAGTATCAGCCTTTCAGATCATCTCGCTCACTAATTCCTCACATCTAGTCAGTGCCGCTGTTGGCTTCCACCTGAGACATGGCGACAGCTGTCTGTTATGATTTATATTGAGATGTCTTTTCAAAGCTGCCTGTGCTCACAGGTGGGGCTTTCAGGTGATTGGATCATGCAGGTTTGATACTCATCGGTAGGTTAGTACACTGATGAGTTTGTAGCTAAAGATGATGGTAGGAGGCAAAGCCTAAACAGAGCAGTGGTTCACTGAGAGTGTAGAGTAGAGGAACATAGCTAAGGTATGTACAAAGAACCATCTTCTTGTCATCCTGACTTATGTCTGTTCATTTGCCACACTGAAAGCAGAAAGACCTTTACAAACACAAGATTTTATCCTTACCTGCTTAAAGCATCTTGATGTCCTCCTTATACTCTTATATTAGAAAGTCAAACAATCCACTCAAATGAATTCCCAAAACCTACCTATGGCAACTCTAAGTTATCCTACACTTCATTCCTCTTGTTTAATTACTATAGTTAATGACCTTTTTTTCATTTTATTAGAAGTATCTTGCTCCTTTCATTTGCACGGTTTTGGCATATACCAGTTGCTCTGTTCTTCTCCTGCTCATTGTGAAAACTTTGCATCTAGCATACCATTCTCAGGTCCTTCCTCATATAATCTTGATCAGATAAACTTTTGTTATCCCTCTTTTTGTGACATGCTTGTCATAAAAATATTCTGTCATGTCACTTTTTCATTATGTCTGTCTCATACAGTAAACTCTTTGAGGCTATGCTTCCCAGGGAGGATGGTTACAACTCTATAATTAGAAATTGATATATAGATGCTACTATAAGATGCTAGGTCCAGCTCTATCTCTATCTCTATCTATGGCATAATACCTGGAAAAGAATGCACCTTTTCTCAAAAACAATATAACTGCATAAACATGATATGCACACTCTTGAAGAGTAGCTGCTAACTGTGCCTAAATACTGGCATGTTTGAACAAATGTGATAACAGAAACTATGATCAAATAAGTTAGAGATTTTCTAAAGACCATAACAACTGTATGACTGACACACACAACTGAAAGAATAAAACATTTTACTTCATTGTGTTTCCTAAAATTTTGAAACTACAACTTCTGGATCCTCTCTATTCACAGAAAGTATTTCATGACCCAAATACAAGGGAATAATTTTATTTATTAGACAAATTTTATTTGCATTCTAGTGTAGAGCCAATATTTGAATGTCTCCACCTGAAAAAAAAAAGGCTGTTTTAAATTATGGTGTTTATACTTAGACCTTACTAATAATCCCCAAACCACAAAAAGAAGCTAGGCATTGCATTTATCTTCAGAATGACCAGAAATATTGTAAACTTCAGCCTTTTGATGATGTTGCAGCTGAATAATAATAATGTGGTTTCCTTTACTAAAATACCAAGAAGTGCACTGGCCTTTCTTGTTCTGCACGTTCTTCCCACTGCTTAATAGTAAGGTCAATTGTTTTATGGGCTTGGTGTCCAAATATAAAAATTTCTAAAATGACTACACAAACAAAGCAGAAAGATTCTATATGAAAGTTTCTTCTTGTTAATATTAGAGGACCTATTCAAAACAAGCCTCTGGACAGTTCATTTGAATGGCCACAAGAGAGCAGTAAGAAATTAAAGCTTAGGAAGCTGACTACCAGCCATATTTAGTGCATGTTTCTTCCTATTAGAAAGAGCTGAAAAACAACCCTCTTTATTTATTCTTAGACTTAACAATGTAGTTTAGAAGGTTCTTTTTTGTTTTTGTTTGTTGTTGGGGTTTTTTTTTTTTTACTTTTTCTGTATTTAAAAAAAAAGTTTTTGGAAAGAAAAACATAGATAACATCAGTACATTTACTGAACTAGACCTTCAATTAGGATTTATAGAAACTCAAGCTTATGTGCAAAGGACAAAATAACTACCCAGAGGCAAGGGACGTCCTGAGAGGCCATGTAGCCCCGTAGAAAATACTGGATAATACAAACCAGGCAAAAGGTATGTAACCCATTTACAGAGGCTCATGGCAGAAATTTCTTACACCTCTTTCTAGAGAATGACAAATACTTTAAAATGTTAACTCTTAGAAAATTTCCCTCATGCTGAATCCTACTCTTTCATATGACAATTTAGTTACTATTTTAAACAACATCTAGCTAGGGCACCCTGGGTCTTTCTCTGAAGGACATTCCTGTTTCTTTACCTGCTCCTACACTTTACTGTCCATACTCATTTTGCCATTTTACATTTAGAATCTTGGATACCACGAATTGTAGAAATTAATTTTAAAGTTATGAATATTCAAAATGACTAACCATACCATTGTATATGGGGTCTATTTAAAATCAGTCAAAAAATTAATTTTCAGTAGAAAACTAACATCTTCAATAATAAATAAAATTCAAAACAGTATAACCATCATCAATACTCACATAAAAATTGCCTATGGTAAACATCTGCCATATAAAACAAAGTAAATTAAGTTGACATATTTTATATTACTACAAAGTCCAAACTTAAAATACTCGTAGATTCTAGAGTTAACAACAAAGGAACAGCACTCACAAACACCGAGGCATGTATTGGAACTTTTCAGAGGGCAGTTTTAAGTATATCATAAAATCTTGAAAACTGTGACTTCTTACCTGGGAGATTTCACTGCTAGGAATTAACCCTGTGGAAATAGTCATACAAGTAATTGCATACATTTTCTTAGCAAAAATAATTGAGAAAAAGAAATGTAAGTGCCCTCTAAAAGGAGACTTCATAAAAGTAAAGGATTAAAATAAAATTTGATTCTTATTAAAGCATATCTATATCTGTATAGATATAGATATGCTTATATATATATATATATATAGAGAGAGAGAGAGAGAGAGAGACTTTGAAAAATTATGGCATATTTTAATTTAAAATAAGATTGGAAACATGATATACATGATTCTGTTTAGGAAGAGAATATGAGTGACTGCATAGAAAATGGCCAGAGTAATACAAATCAAAGCAGCAATTATATCTGTATAATAGTTTTGTAACTTTTCAAAAAGACTTTCTATAGAGTCTGAGTTTGTCTTGTGTTTCTTTCATTTGCTTTTTAACAATTAGCATATTTTACTTACAAAACAGCAAAAATAGAAAAAGTATTTCTGTGTTGAGAAAAAGTCTTCAGATAATCTTAAAATTAGTTGGGTAAATTTGGGAGAAGTTGGAATTGTAGACTTCATACACAAATCTGAAAAAAACATGGGTTAATAAAATACAGTCTTCTTAGTTAACATTATCTTAATAATATAAAAAGAAAATACACAACAAAACAAGCTACTATGACAGATACAGGTTGTATCTACATGGAAGTAATACAGTTTGATGAACTTTTAAGACTCTACTCCAATAGATTTTATATTTTGTAACATAAAAAGTTTGCTTTATAATGGAAAACATTTTTTAACTTATTTCAGATCTGAACAATACACTGACATAGCATTTAACCTATTTCATTTTTTCTGGATGTTCTAAATGACCATACTCTCATTGATTTTCATGCTTGTACCTAATATGATAAAATATATTTCAAAGGGACCTTTACTTAATGTGGCCTACATGTAGCTGAAGATAGCTTACATTATAATAAAAATCATTATGTACTAAAGTTCCAATTACTACAGATTTGGGAAAGATTATTTATTGTGTTTTTGTATACATTATGGTGTGTTCATAGATGTTACCCCAAAGCTCATGTGGCTAGCCATAGGTAGGCTCATTCAGAGGTGGCTGGATATAGCGTGATTGACTAATGGTGCAATACTAGGATTAAGGATGTTAGGATTAAGGATATGTGGTTATTAAATTAGTCCACTAATTGGTTTTGAGCCCAGCACCCATTGGTCTATATAGGGGCACAAAGAAACTGTTAAGGCCCTTCTACCCAACATGAACACTGTCTTTTTTACAGTGCCACTCTGTCATGCCCCCCATCTTGAAGCCAGCCCCTATGGGCTAAAACTTCTACAAACTGTAAGTTAAATAAACTTTTCCTTCTGTAACTTGTGGGTATTGAGCATTTTGTCTCAGCAATGAGAAAAGTAACTAAGACAGAAGGTGGTACCAAAGAAGTGCAATTGTTGGCATTGGTTCATGACTTTTAGGTTTAGGAGCTTTTGGGACTGGCTTGTGGGAAGCGTTTGTAGAATTTCAGGGAAGCTGGCTGAAAAAGTAGAGGCCAGAATGCCTTTGGCTGTACTAAATGGAAGATTCTGTTCAGAGCTCAGACTAAAATGCTGATTAAAAAAAAAAAAAAATTACCAGTACAGACCAAGTTCAAGAGGTTTCTGCTGGAAAGAAGGATGAAATTGGCTGTGGGAATTTAGGTGACATGTGTTGTGCTATCCCATAGTAGAAAGTTTGTCTTCATACTGCTCTACCCCAAGATTTCCTGAGTCTAAGACTGAGAGGAGCAAATTAATTAATTAATTAATTAGTAATAATTAATCTTGCAGAAGAAATTTCAAGGCAGTCTAATATTGAGGCAATGACATGGCTGCTGTTGGGGGGGGTCACTTTTAGCCAGATTAATGTTGAGAATTAAGAGCAATGAACCTAACAAAATTTTTTAAAACATTGTGAATTTAGGTGGAAAGGAAGTTCTAGTAAAGTTATGTACTGCCAAGACGAAATAGACTAGAAATTCATCACCAAAAATACTAGTGAGAAAATAAACACAAGTATTTCAGCAGCATCATGAAACCAGCAGGACTCTAGTCTTCACAGGCTCAGAGTTGAAAAGATAAAAGACTTTTCTTTGAGAAGAGCCCCAGAGCATGAAGCTCCTTAATGGCAACAGTTCAGAAAATGTATTCCTTGGGGTAGGATTCAGAGTGTCAGCTATCTAGGAACTTGACTCCTACAGCCAAGAGAGAATGAAGCCTGGCTACTGTTCCAGATGACAGCAGACCTTGGCATCATCCACATGGTTCTGGTTTGAGGCGCATGCATAATGCAAGGGTTGTAGGGTTATAAAGGTTTTCATCCAGATTTCAGAAGGTTTTGGAGACCAGGCAGTGTGTCCCTGCGAAGGCTGTGTGTAGAACTATGAGTGTGAAGCTACAGATGCAGTGGGGACTCCAGAAGTTTGGAGAAACCAGAAATAAGAATCATTTAAGGGAAACTGCAAGAAGAGAGCAGAGAAGACCCAAGAGGAGCCATGGGAGCTAAAAAAACACTGGAAATACCACAGGGGCAAAGGACCAAGTCCTTTGGAATTCTCAACTTGCCAACAGACTGTGCAGGATGTTAGACATGGAATGATGGGACTTAATGTTTGCCCTGCTAGGTTTTTGTCTTTCTTTGTTAACAATCCTTTCTATCCCCTTCTTTGAACCTTTTGAAATAGAAATGTTTATCTTCTTCGATTATATATTAGAAGTGTTTAGCTATCTCTTTATTTGTACACGGGCTTACAACTAAGAGTCTGCCTTAAATCACAGAGATTTGGTCCCAGACTTCCAACAATGGTGAAACGGTTGGGACTTTTGCCACTCTTAGAGAGGAACTAAATACTTTTTGCATAAATGGATGTATATGGGGAGGCAGGGATGCAGTGTTATGATTTGTGGCCAAATATCTCTCCAAAGCCTCATGAGATCAGAGTTGTGGCTTGTTCAGAGGTGGCTGGCTCTTGAGTGTGACTGATTCATGGTACACCCTAGGATTAAGGGTGCTTGGATTAGAATATGCAATCATTAAATCAGTCCACTGATTGGTTTGGCACCTACACTAATCCTGAAAGTTAAGACAGGATATTAAAGAGTCAGAGAAAAGCTGCTAAGGTCTTTCTTTATTGTTTTTCTATGGCCCGTCATGGACTGTTTCTCCTTGTGATGCCCCTCTACTGTGCCATCCTGCTTGGAGCCAGCTGATTATGGATTGAATCCTTGACAAATTGCTTCCTCCTTTAATGAATGAAGACAGGAAGGTAACTCCTGAACTATACAGAACATGCAGATCATGACTTTGTTTTATCTTTTAAAAAAATGATAAGAGAAACACTTTTCTCTAATTGCTCAAATACTGCAGTCCATTTTTTTCCTATAACTAAACTATTCTGCATGGCTAAAAATGCTGTTTATCTCTCACTTAGACTGTGAGAAATGAGATTTATTTTGGTTATGATGGTGTGAACAAACCAAGGCAGCCCGCTGAACCAGTGCAGAGCCTGCAGTGTAGACTGCACCTGATCTGAAGCAGCCTGAAGTTTTTGTCCACCTGTGTCCTTTTTAGCTTCTTGCTTGTGGACCTGGGGGAGAACTCCTTGTTACCCTTTTACTACTCTCTTGCAATTCTTCTCTCTTGTATTCTTCCCAGAACAGTAAATAATAGTGTTACCAAGATGTAAGGAAAGAAAAGGAAGTAAATTTGCACTGTTTTAGCCATCAAAGTGGAAAATCTGGCCTTTAGCAACCAATCAAACTTTATTCAATAGCCAGCATTCTTAAATAGTCTAACCGTGCGTCTCACAGAATGGGCCAGAAACAGGACATGAAGGTTTTGGTTACACAAAGGAGAGTTCCGTGCTATAAAAGATGAGTAAATGCCCTCATCAATTCCAGTCTTCCTTCTGCCTCTCTTTGGGAAGGAATTACGTTTCCTTGCATTGATCTTTACTTTCATCCGAATGATTGGCTGGTTTTCTGGAAGATCTCCCAGTACTTAACACAATGTCTTCTCTATTCTTTCCTTCTGATTCTCTGAATATCAAAAGTCTACATGCTGCCCTTTTGTTTGATTTAAACAATATAATAAGAAAGAAGATAGTAATTTAGAACTTTAATAAAATCAAAGGGAAGCCAAAAGGAGCAAACACATTCAAACAAGTAGTTATCCAGTAAACATTAAGGAGATGAGAGAAGAGAGGCAGTGGACAGTGGGTGTGGGATGAGAAACACAGGGTATTTCCTTTACTTTAGGTGAGTCACCTAACACTACTCTCATCTGGGGAGGGGTGTAAGAACACTTCCTTAAACATTGCATGTGAGCAGTTACAAGAATACCTAGCTATTCTTTGAAAGCTATTTAGATAAAAACTATGGGTATTATTTTTAACTCTTAGTTTGCTCAGCATTTACATTTTGAAAAATGGAAAAGTCCCTTGCTGACACTGAAATAAGGGAATGGTATAACTAAGTTTTTTCTTTTTCATGTTAAGAAACTTGGCTTTTATCAGAAATAATAAGTATAGACTTTCTCAACTGATTGAAAATAAAATGTTAGATTCTAATTATTTCAACATTAACCAAGTACCTAGCAGGCTTTAGGTTCTCTTTTTAGGCACTAATAAAGACCAAATAAATGAAGGGCTACAAAGAACTAAGGACAATATGGAAACTAGTATTTAAAACTTATGGACCTTCAGTTAATAGTGGTAGACCTAGACTACGGAGCCAGTCTCAAACCTTTTCTAACTAATCAAAAACTTAGGTAAATTTAGCAATTTTTGGCTTTCATCCACCAACTGGGTGTGTATGCCACACAAGTTGTGATCAATCACAAAAAGATAAAATCCTTTCCTTAGGTAGTACACATTCTTATACAGCAAGATAAAAACTGCACTAGTAGCTTAATGAACCAACTAGATAATATTAAAAAATTGTGAGTGCTATGAAGAAAACATAATAAAATGTAGAATGGTAAAGAATCCCTCTGGGATTTCTTTAAATAAAGTGGCTTGGGAAGAATAGTCTGAGGAAAACAACACAATGTATCAGCTGAAACTTAAAGGATGCATGAGAAGTAGGTAATATGAGTTAGCAAAATAAGAGCCTTGCAATGGGAAAAGAATAATCAGCTGAAAGGGCGCCACACAGGGTCAGAAGATCCATGCATGAAATACAGTACAAAGCAAGGAGAGAGGGGAGAATTTAGGTTAGAAAAACAGTGCACCTTGGACCACAGCACACACTGAGTGTCCCAGGTAACATACTGAATATTGATCAGGGTGCAATGAGAGACTTGGAGAATTCCAGCAAGAGACCTACATCCAGTTCTGAGAGAAAGACAAGAAAAAAAAAAAAATAATAACGTAGACTTTCCTATAGGAAAATAATTATAGGACAATGAGAGTAAAAGGAGGCTGAGCAGTTAGGAAACTACCCTAAAAGCCAGGAGAACAAAAATGGTGATATATACAAGACTCCTTACAAAATACTAGGTAGGACTGAAACCTTCTACAATTGATCTAAAAATTTTTCGAAGTATTCTTTTGAAATGTAATCTTTTTGTCTTACAAACCAAGCTTGTTAGGGACAGAATTAAAGTCCCAAACAGATGAGCCAGGGCTCCACACTAGAAAACTGTTTTTATTTTTAGACTTCCTCATCATAATTTTCTCCCTCACTTTAAGAACATTGTGCCATAACTAGAAATGTGGATGAGACCTACTCTATCTTCACTTCCATCTTTATGGATCCTAGGATTCTCAGTCCCTCCCGCCAAAGACAGTGGAAAATAAAGAGTAGAACAGCAACACCAGGTTGTTCAGTTTAACATGATAAATGAAAGAAGGAACTTCTAGCAGAACACAGGTACTATGCCTGGATTTCTGTAATGTAATCAGAACCATATTGCTCTATAATAGGAAATCTGGGCTTCTAAGAACTGTGAGGTGGAGATTTACCAACTCACTGACTTAATCACGTAAAGAAAATGTCAAATGGAAATAACAGATTTTTGTACTCTTGTCTGCCTGAAGAGCAGAGGTTGGAGTCCCTCCTCGGCACAGATCACAGAGCACACAATTATCCAGGCTCCATGTTTCAGTAGAGTTTTGTTAAATGTGCCAGATATTGTTAAAAATACAAAGAACTCTGTTCATAAACACCAGGCTTTATACTGATCCAAAAGCACATGTTTATTTGTGTGGTCAATGGCCTGCATATTTTAAGAATCATGTAAATAATAAAGTCAAACTACTTTATTTGGTCTGAGTGAAATTGATGGCCCAATAATCAGACACATTTGTGGACTGTTGTATCTGTACATGCTCTATTGATGAGGAATAGTTACTGAACACATGTGAAAGAACTTAGATAAAAAACACTTCAAATTTTACACATTTTTCCTTTTAAGAGATCTTTGTTTCTTTTTTTCATAAATATAGAAATCGAAAAACAGAAATTTATTTTTAAAAAATGAATATAAGAGCTAGTCCTTTATGATCTGAGCAAAAAGCAACATATCAGTGTAAGATCAGTCAGACCTGGAGTGGAACATGTTTTTAACTGCTAAATATAATCCAAATATCTGAATGATTTCTTAGGTCTTTTTTTTTTTTTTTTTTTTTTTTTTTTTTTTTTTTTTTTTTTTTTTTTTTTTTTTTTTTTTTTTTTTTTTTTTTTTTTTTTTTTTTTTTTTTTTTTTGTCTTTTTTGAGACAGGGTCTCGCTATGCAGTTGAGGCTGGTCCTGAGCTCACTTTTGTAGCCCAGGCTGGTCTCGAACTCGCACCAATCCTCCTGCCT